>ML389153.1:146171-242961 GCA_005239525.1 Nicotiana knightiana
GGGGGGGGGGGGGGGGGGGGATAGTGGGTAGAAAGGGATATGATGACCTGTGTGCTAATGCAACGTGTAGTCCCTCATTGAGGAGTGATTACCGGGCATTGCACATATATGATCCTATAAGATAAACAACTTAGGACCTCCCTTATCCTTTACATATGTGTGCTTGGACTGGTAATCTGTTAAGACCTTTATTTGTTTACATATGTGTGCTTAGACTATCTACTTGCTACTTGAATAATTCACAAAGCATGTTTGGCCGGGACCCACAGTTGTGGATTTTGAGGAGTGCCTAACACCTTCCCTTGAAGTAATTTTAAGCCCTTACCCAATATCTGGTTATGCAATTAGTGTTATGAATGACCCTTAATAGGTTACCTAACGCACCTTAATTCGTTAGGTGGCGACTCTTCGAACTCATTATACCCCCTTTCCCAAAAGGAAACGAGTTGTCCCAATAATGTCAAAACCCTGACCAATCCGAAAGGAGAGGATAAAAGGGCGGCGCGACAGCATGGCGACTCCGCTGGGGACATCTAGGCTTTTACCATTACAAACCGTTTTGTGAATTCGTCTAAGTATGCCTTGTTTCGTTAAATACCTGCACCCTTTCCCTTTCCCCTTTATGTGCAATTAATTCTTTACTCTCCCAAGTACTTATTTTTTCAAAAAATGAAACTAACATGTTTCTTTTTGTTTTCCTTTGTAACTGATTTTCGATTATAATTGTTGTATTTATCGCTTTCATAATGTGCAAATGCGTGACAACATGTTTATTGCTTATTGCTGCATAATCATGCTCAACATAATATTCCACTCGTGCCTATACAAATCCTATAGCAACGCTTGATGAGTGGTTGCACTCTTCCATTTTATATCACCCCTAAATTCAGAAAGGCTTATTTGCGGTAAAACTAGTCGATCAACAGTGCAGTCGACGGTTCCGTGCCTTTCCCCCTCAAGTTGTCCGCTTGAGGGTACTAGTATAGACCCCCATAGTAACCTTACTCTAATTATAACTGTACATGCATCATGGTCAAACCTAGCCGGGTTAATATGTTGTCCACATAATAACCTTTAGGAAAAGCCTTGTCCAAAAGTCCACTGGGGTTTCCATAATCCCAACGGATGCAACCATGATCTGTGCATTAATTTGGAGAAATAAGTGCCAATATGCTAATCACTGATGTATAAGTAGTTGAATCTGGAGGGGGAAAGGGTCTAAACTTATTTGTTTTGCAGAAGACGAGACACGAAGTCCAGGTTCGGCATGGTCCAAAGAATACCACCATTGTTGCTGGATTGGTGGGAGGACCTTTCGCCAAGTGACAAAGACCATGTGAAAAGGGTCCTAGGAAACTTACCCTCTTTACTGGATATCCAACCAAACAATACGTTGATCGAAGAGGCCACTATGTTCCGGGACAGAGAAAGGTCCGTGTTCCATTTTGGCAACATAGAAATGACCCCTCTCTTTGGAGGAGATAGGGGACTTCGCTGGATTACCTTGGGACAGTCCGGGTTTATTGGTGCCGGAAAACCGTGCTGCTAGGGGGTTCCTGAAAATGATGGGTTGAAAAAGAACAATGATTTAGAGTGACTGAAGGAGTCCTACATAACTTTTGACTACCTCTATGAACGATACGACCATAGCAAATCCTATCGTATCTTCCATGATGAATTCTCTATCACTTCTTTGGGTCATATTTACCGCAGGGTTTTTGTATTCGTTGTTTGCTTCCTGGGTATGATAGTATTTCCAAGCAAAGGAGACAGGATTCACACTAGACTGGCTATGGTAGCCAAAAACTTGATGGAGGGGATCGAGGGGCAAACATATACCATTATCCCTATGATCATAGCAGACATATACCGAGCCTTGGACCGCTGCCAGAAGGGGTTTAAACACTTTGAGGGTTGTAATCTGCTACTACAGGTTTGGTTATTCGAGCATCTCCAAAGGGGACAATATCTTCAAGAGTTTCCATGAAGGGCGTGGAATGATCATATAGCCTTCCATCACCCTAAGAGAATGAGTTACATCCAAGACAGGTTTGCTCAACCGGAAAATGCTACAGAATGGGAGCAATTTTTGACAATTTGACCGAGGACTAGGTTCAATGGATGTTCGAATGGTTCCCTACCAATGAGTTCATTGTGATATCAAGGGACGCTCCGCACATGGTGTTGATCAGGTTAAGGGGAATATACCCTTATGTTCCCATCAAGGTTATGATCCAGGCAGGCAGGAAGCAAGTCATACAGTGAGTTTCTAAAATGAGTCATTACAGGGCAGATTTTTAGGACGACGACATCCCGTACAAATGTGAAGCTCAGCATATGTGGCATCTAAAGGTTATTATAGAAAAGGGACACCATCAAGCCAGACAGGTACCACGCAGGTCATGTACACTTTTACCTATCATGGTTGGAAGACAACATAACGGGGATAGTTGAGCCAGGAATCGGTGGGGGAAACAGGGTCATAGATGAAGTTGCTGAGGCCCAAGTGAAATACAATAAACTGCGCAAAAGGATTCGTGAGTCCGAGGCCGAGCATCTGGAGCAACACAACACTGATATGGAACTGATCAATGAATGGAGGGAAAGGGCTATCAAATCTAATGAAAGGTTGAAATATTTGGAGCAGGGTTTGATGAAGCTAGAGGGGAAGATGAGGAAAAGAGTTGCCAACTGCCAGAATGCTGAGGGAAGAGAATGAGGGCATCTAGTGAGAGTATACCTGCTGTTGGGAATGCACGACCTGGGGAACCTGATCGACAGAACCAAGAAGATCAAGCCTGGGGAAGGTCCTTCTGGGACCAAGTAGATTAGATTTACCTGCTTTTTCAAATGTAATAAGGCCAAGTGCCATTAGTGACTTATCTTATTTAGTGTCGTGTTAGATTTATCTACTTTTACATTAATGAAAATGAGGCAATTATTGGCATATAAGTTCTCCAAATCAGCTTGTCTCTAGGCCTACCTCGGGCACAACGAGGCTCCCAATTTAAGACGCGAGTTTACAATTCTGCAATATGTGTTTAAATACTGCAAATACTTTTCTCATGATCCTCACTGACTTGTTACCTTTTGTTTTTATTTTATTTCTTTGATTATTCTCCTTCCCCAAAGGTTGGTTCGTGCATTCTGGCATCATCAGCATATCATACAAGATCCAAGGGCCCTCCACCTTATCCTTCTCCTAGTCCACCTAAAGGCAAAGGCAAAGGCAAGATGGAAGATTTAACTAATATCAGAAAGAAAAACTCGACATCGGTTGAACATACCGAAGCTTCTGACAGTAGGGGTACTCAGGTTCAGAATGATGCTGTGTCAAAACTCGAGCAAAGGCTACTGAAACTTCAAGGGGAACTTGAACATGTTAGGAACCTAGCGAACTTGTCCTTCTCACTTAATGTTCCGGATGTTAGCCACCCGAACACTCAAAATCCCGCACCACCTCAGAATACCCCCAACAGACAGAACCCTCCTGCAACTCACCACTATACAACTCCACCACAAAACCAAACCCTCCCACCACTATACCAACAAAACATCTGCCATACCCCCCGAAACATCCCACCCATCATTCCTAAACCACAAAATTCCACCAACGATCACCTCTATGCCCAAGAACCAGGCCACAAGAACAACCCCATATACGTGGAGACTCTACCTCACTCCACCCAACCCATCTCTTACACACCGTAATCCAGTGAGAAAGGCATGCTTATCATGTACTTGGCCGAAGAACTCAAGAAATTGACTAGCCGAGTGCAAGGCATGGAAAGAGGTAAGGGGATCGAAGGATTGAATTA
This sequence comes from Nicotiana knightiana, assembly GCA_005239525.1. Lineage (NCBI taxonomy): Eukaryota > Viridiplantae > Streptophyta > Magnoliopsida > Solanales > Solanaceae > Nicotiana > Nicotiana knightiana. The sequence goes on from ML389153.1 coordinate 149,990, forward strand.
TGAAGATCTCGGTATACAACTTGATGTAGAACTACCGGAAGGTTACAAACCTCCCAAGTTGGAAATGTTCGACGGTATTGGTGATCCAGGGTCCATTTGAGGACCTATTGTGACAAACTGGTCGGAGTTGGAAGAGACGAAAAGATTCGGATGAAATTGTTCATGAGGAGTCTCACAGGGGATGCCTTGTTTTGGTACATCAGCCAGGACCCCAAGAAGTGGCCTAATTAGGTGAGTATGGCCTCGGATTTCATGGACCGATTCAGGTTCAACACGAAAAATGCGCTGAACATATTTTACATCCAGAATCTCAAGAAGAAACCCACTAAAATAATGAATTGGAGCGGATACAAACTCGGCAAGGGTCTCGGTAAGAATATTCAAGGCATTTCCAAGCCAATACGGCTAAAGTACCATGGCACTACCTTTGGCCTGGGGTACCAGTCAAGAGTACGATGAATGGACGCCACCATGACGCGGTCCCTACTATCCATTGGAGCAGCCCATACCACGTCTGGAACAGATTTTCCAGCAAGCGGACATCATAGGGGAACCAGAGGAGGAAGAAACATTAGCAGCCTTAAGGAACTTATTCTTGGAAGACGAGGATATGGATTGTTGTGTCATAGTTGAGGGGGAGGAGGAGGAAGGCCCTACCATACAAGCTATGAGCAAGGAATCGCTCCTCAAAAACTGGACTGTCAGACCATCTAGTCCCGGGGTAGCAAAGCTGAACAAGCACTGTTTATTTTATTCGCTAATGATTTCCTTTTCGTATTTTTCTGCTTTAAATAAAATCCCTAGTATTCCAAAACATTTGTTTAAATTATTGAAAATCGCTTTTATGTTTCAATGAATCAGTATTTGTTATTATCATCTTTCTCTCATACTTTTATCTATACAACATTACTATTTCCTGTCTTGATGAACCAATGACTGTGACATGCAATGAGACAACGCAACAAAAGGATAGTGATTCAGAAGAAGAAGATATCATACCCGAGGAAATCGTCAGAGAAGTAGAGGACTTTGAAAACAAGCCTAAGTCCAATCTGGATGAGACCGAGGTAATCAACTTGGGAGATTCAGAGACCGTCAAAGAAACCCGCATCAGCATCCACCTGTCACCGCCAGAGAAAGAAGAGTATACACAATTCCTGAAGGAGTATGAAGACGTATTTGCATGGTCGTATGATGATATGATCAGACTAAGTACATCTATCGTGGCTCATAAGTTGCCCACCAATCCAATGTGCCCACCAGTGAAGCAAAAGCTCCAGAAGTTCAAGCCTGATATGAGTTTGAAAATCAAGGAGGAAGTCACCAAGCAAATCAACGCCAAGGTCCTTAGAGTGGTTGAATACCCGACATAGTTCGCCAACATAGTGCCAGTTTCAAAGAAGGATGTGAAAGTCAGGTTTTGTGTCGATTACCGGGATCTAAATAGAGCAAGTCCCAAGGATGATTTCCCGCTACCAAACATATACATCCTGATCGAAAATTGTGCCAAGCATGAACTCCAGCCCTTTGTGGATTATTTCGCCGGTTACTATCAGATCTGGATGGATGAAGAAGTTGTTGAGAAAACGACTTTCATTATGCCGTGGGGAGTATACTGTTACAAGATGATGCCATTCGGCCTAAAGAATGTTGGGTCCACTTACATGAGGTCTATGACTACTATCTTCCATGACATGATACATAAGGAGATCAAGGTATATGTGGACGACTTCATCATCAAGTCTAAGAAAGACACAGATCATATAGTAGATTTGAGGAAGTTCTTCAACAGATTGCGGAAATACAACTTGAAATTAAACCCTGCAAAGTGTGCATTCGGGGTTCCTGCCAGAAAATTGCTTGGGTTCATCGTCAGCCGCCGAGGAATAGAACTGGATCCATCAAAAGTCAAATCCATCCAGGAGCTGCCACCACAAAAGAACAAGAAGGATGTAATGAGTTTTCTTGGATGAATAAATTACATCAGCCGGTTCATAGCCCAGTCCACAGTCGTATGTGAACCAATCTTCAAGATGTTAAAGAAAGACGCGGAAACCGAATGGAAAGAGGATGTTCAAAAGGCTTTCGACAGAATCAAGGAGTACCTATCGACGACACCACTTTTGGTTCCGCCAGAGCGAGGTAGACCCGTATTACTCTACCTCGCAGTACTAGATGGATCTTTCAGCTACGTTCTGGGGCAACATGATGAGACAAGGAGAAAGGAATAGGCTATCTATTATCTGAGTAAGAAGTTCACTCCATACGAGGCACGATACTCTCTACTGGAATGTACCTATTACGCTCTGACCTAGGTCACTAAGAATCCGAGGCACTACTTTTGTGCCTACACAACATACCTCATATCAAGGATGGATCCTTTGAAGTATATCTTTCAGAAACCCATTCCCACCGACAAACTGGCCAAGTGGCAAATCCTGCTAAGTGATTTCGACATCGTCTATGTGACTCAAAAAGCGGTCAAGGGACAAGCATTGGCAGATCATCTTGCCGAGAATCCCGTGGGAGGAAAATACGAACCCCTGAAAACGTATTTTCCTGATGAAGAAGTATTGTTCATAGGAGAAGACATTGCTGAATCCTGTGACTGTTAGAGGATGTTCTTTGACGGAGCGGAAAACTTTAAGGGATTCGGTGTTGGAGCCATCTTAGTATCTGAAATCGGCCAACATTACCCGGTATCTTCTAAACTCAGATTTCCCTGCACCAACAACATGGTAGAGTACGAAGCCTGCGTCCTAGGGCTCAACATGGCCATTGACATGAATATTCAGGAGATGCTGGTAATTGGTGACTCAGATTTGCTTATACACCAGGTACAAGGGGAATTGGCCACCAAGAATTCCAAGATACTGCCGTATCTGCACCATGTGCAGGAATTGAGAAAGAGGTTCAGCAAGACAGAATTTCGGCACGTCCCCAGAATTCAGAACGAGTTTGCCGATGCACTGGCCACTCTATCATCTATGATATAACAACCAGATAAGAACTTCATTGATCCTATTCCAGTAAAGATCCATAGACAGCCGACATATTATGCCCATGTTGAATAAGAAGCAGACGGAAGACAATGGTTCCACGACATCAGGGAGTACTTGGAAAAGGGAGAATACCCGTAGCATGCAAATCATACCCAGAAACGTACACTTCAGAGGTTATCTAACAGTTTCTTTCACAACGGAGGAACCCTGTACAAGAGAACTCCTTATTTGGGATTGCTAAGGTGTGTCGATGCAAAATAAGCTTCTAAACTACTTGAAGAAATACATGCTGGTACTTGCGGCCCGCATATGAATGGTTTTGTTTTGGCCAAGAAGATACTCAGGGCCAGTTATTTTTGGATGACCATGGAAGCTAACTGCATCCAATATATTCGGAAGTGCTACCAATGTCTGGTACATGCAGACATGATAAAAGTGCCTCCAAACGAGCTCAATGCAACAAGCTCACCTTGGCCATTCGCCGCCTGAGGAATGGATGTCATTGGACTGATCGAGCCTACCGCCTCAAATGGGCACATGTTCATCCTGGTAGCTATTGATTACTTCACCAAATGGGTCGAAGCAGCATTTTACAAAGCAGTGACTAAGAAAGTCATGGCAGACTTTGTTCGCAACCGGATTGTTTGTCGATTTGGATTTTAAGAATTAGTCATCACCGACAATGATTCCAATCTCAACAGTGATCTAATGAAAGCCATGTGTGAGACTTTCAAAACCAGACACAAGAATTCCACAACTTATAGGCTTTAGATGAATGGAGCTGTAGAAGCCGCCAACAAGAATATCAAGGAAATACTGAGAAAGATGGTAGAAAATCACAAACAATGGCACGAGAAGCTTTCATTTGACATATTGGGATACCGCACCACAGTCCGCACATCAAACAGGGAAACTCCCTACTTGCTGGTTTATGGTATGTAAGCTGTTATTCCTGCCAAGGTGGAGATCCCTTCCTTGAGAATCATACAAGAAGCTGAGCTCAGCGATGCAGAATGGATAAGGAGCCGTTATGAGCAACTAGCCCTCATAGACGGAAAAAGAATGAACGCAATATGTCATGGGCAACTCTACCAGAACAGAATTTCCATAGCCTTCAACAAAAGAGTCAAGCCTAGATAGTTCACACCAGGGCAGCTGATGTTGAAGAAGATCTTTCCGCATCAAGATGAAGCCAAAAGGAAATTCTCTCCCAACTGGCAGGGTCCTTACATGGTCCATAGAGTACTGACAGGAGGAGCTCTCATACTTGCAGAAATGGATGGAGAAGTCTGGCCAAAACCAATCAACTCAGATGTATTTAAGCGATACTATGTGTAACTCTTTATGCTTCTATCAAATGCTGTAAATTGAACTACGCTCGACCTGATTCCCGTTTTAGAGGGGATACATAGGCAGCCCTATGGGTTCGATCGCAATTAAATAAAAATCTTATTTCCCCCACAATTAGAAACTGGGGCAGAATTTTGAGGAGGACTCTCAAAATTTCGAAGCAAGTTCAGCCGATCGCAGCGCGTACAACAGTTGGAGACATCAATCCATCTAACTGAGGCAGAATTTTGAGGAGGACCCTCAAAATTCCATAGCAAGAGAAGTTGCAATGTCTCGGATCTTATCAAGGTCATCGGTTCATCTAAATTTCTCAAATATATTTTTCACTGTCTTTACAAAACTATGCATGCTTGCTTGTAATGTAACTCTATTTAGCCAAACGCTACCCCGATGATGCAAACAGGATCATCAAGTCAAGCAAAGCAGGACAAGCAAAGCCAGCGGGGACACGAATCAACCTCCCCCATTTACAGAACTCACAATTTTTCTTTGTATGCAGGAACAAAGGATAAACATGCCACAAAGTCACTATCCTCACAACAATCGCGTTATCAAAATCTGCTACTAGCTAATAAATTCTGCTACTATCTGCTATTCATTCCATTTTCTGCATAAGGCTGCCTTTATTTGCATAAGGCTAAACGCTGCCTTCATTTGCATAAGGCTAATCTCTGCCTTCATCCTGTATGAGATTAAGCTCTACCTCCCCTTGCATAAGGCTAATCTCTGCCTTCCTTTGCATAAGGCTAATCTCTGCCTTCACCTTGCATGAGGTTAAGCTCTACCTCCCCTTGCATAAGGCTAATCTCCGCCTTCACCTTGCATGAGGTTAAGCTCTACCTCCCCTTGCATAAGGCTAATCTCTACCTTCCTCTGCATAAGGTTAATCTCTGCCTTTCATTTGCATAAGGCTAATCTCTGCCTTCCCTTGCATAAGACTAATCTCTGCCTCCCTCTGCATAAGGCTAATCTCTTCCTTCACCTTGCATAAAGGCTAAACGCTGCCATCCATTTGCATAAGGCTAATCTATGCCTTCACCTTGCATAAGGCTAATCTCTGCCTTCACCTTTGCATAAGTCTAATCTCTGTCTTCCCTTGCATAAGGATGATCTCTGCTTTTCTCTGCATAAGGCTAATCTCTGCCTTCCTCTACATAGGACTAAGCTCTGTCTCCATCCTGCATAAGGCTAATCACTTCCTTCCTCTGCATAAGGCTAAATGTTGCCTTTCCCTGCATAAGACTAAGCTTTGTCTTATTGACATCATATTATTGCATATCATGTGTTGAAATATCACCAACCTGTCCAAAGGCGTCATAGTCTAAAGGTATCATCCTCATAGCCGGAAGACACCATGTCATGGCTTGAGGACCTCTCTCAATTTGCATATCATTATTCAAAGGCGTCATAGTTCGGAGGCACCGTCTTCATGGCCCGAGAACATCATTTCATGATCTGCGAATCTCATTAATCAACTCATGGCCCAGGATGTCATCCTCAACCGTCCGAAGACAACTCTCATGTTCCGATGAGAATCTGCATCATGTTTAAATCTTTGCACAAATATATGCTCGTATTATCTCTATTTGCAGGTGACCCGACAAGCAACTGCTATCCCAGCAGGAGCGATCCCGCTCCAGTTCCCTCAACTGTATCAAACTTGACCTCTCTCGCGAACCATTCATTCACCTATCCCTAGATATTGCGTCCGTTCTTGCAGTGACTTCACCGGTATATCTCGCCGATGAATCCGGAACTACATACGGCCTGATTCCTGTAAAATCAGGGATATGTAGGCAGCTCAGAAGCCAGAGTGTAGCCTAAATACTTAAACCATTTCGCTCGGTCAAAATTGGCCATCATATCTTTACCCGACAACTCTTTCATCCTTTTCGGTAAAGAGGGGCAGCTGTTGTTACCCAATTTTCCCTAAAAAATAATTTTATTGCATATATACCTTCAAAATCATGCATTGGTAGCATTTGGTATTTTTCCATAATTTTTCTACATTTTTATTAATTTATCCAGTACTTTATTTCCAATAAATAATTACAAAATTGCATCACAAATGATTTCAAAGACATTTCTTGATTTAATTCATTGTTTATGGTACTATTAAGACCAAATTATTTTATAAATAGCCAAATTGGCACCTTTTGGCCATAATTGCAATAAGTTTGCAATTATAGCCCATGCATATAATTTTGTATTATTTTTACCAAAAAATAGTCTTTTGTATTTTTAAATACTAAGTAACCATTTTTAAAACATTTATATGCATGGAATTCATTTTTTATAATTAGAAATTATCTTATAAAATTGTTTTAATTAAATTATCTTAGTATTTAACAAATAGCCCATTGATCTCAACCATAGCCTATTTTAGCTAGCCCAAAAAAAAATGCCTTATACACTAACCCAGGCCCAAACCTCATCCTACCCGACCCAATTCTGCCCAAATCCTGGCCGTTGATCATTTTTCGATCAACGGTCCAGGTTAATTATTTCCTTAATTAACCTAAATGACCCCTTCCCCAAACCTCTCATTTCTCCTCTCACATCCGCCGTCACTCATCTCCCTTTCCTCTCAAACGCTCTCTAATCCTAACATTAACTCTCACCTTGCCGTCACTCTCCATCGTCAACCATGGTGGTTCCTCACCACCCTCAGGCCTCTCATGGCTCTCTTATGCCGGTATTACTCGTCTCTAAGGCCCTCAAGGGACGAGGGTCGGTCCACTCACACCTTGGGCCCGTTCTTGCCTGTTTCAGGCCACCATGGCTTGATTTTGAGTAATATCTTCTTATCGTTTCCTAAACCTATGGATTTCTAAGGCTCGTCTTCGTCTCTATGCTATTTTCTCAAAACCCTAATTTCGTCTCTTGAGCTTCTCATATCTGCACAGATCTGAGATGGGTTAAACTTATTTTGTATGTTTTTCTTATGAAAATCTCCTGATTTTCGAATAGCTTTTCATTTTCCTAAACTAGGGTTTCCTAAAAATTTTTTTTTCAAAACGCTTTCTGACTTTAAGTGTTTAATCCTCTTGTTCTTATGAGTTTTTGACTGATTACGTTGAGTTTTCTTTAACCTAGTCGATTTATGCTAAAACCCCAATTTTCTGATATTTTTTCTTTGATTCTGGGTTTGACCGTGTTACTTGTTACACTGTTCGTTCTGTGCTTTGACTTTCATGATTTCACTTTAGTCTAATTTGATGTCTTGTGATTTTTTACCCTAGTACGTCTCTATTAGGATTTCTGATTCGATTTCTCGACTAATTTCTGTGTGTTTATGAAATTGTTTTTAGCCGATTTGTTTATTTATGGAAACCTATATTTTCTTCCCTAAAATCAGCACTATTTTGAATTTCTGATTCACTAATTTGCTCTGTTAAGGATCTGCATGCCTAAGTCTTGCCTATTTCTATGATTACGACCCTAACTAGTCGTTCTTGCCTTATTTGGTTGTTGTATATTTACTGATTCCTTTACATGATTCTTCCCTTAAATTAGACCGCTGATTTATTTATTCTGAATTCCTTTATTTGGTCTATTTTAAACTTCTTTCCTTAATTAGACTACTATTATTACCATTTGGTCAATTGTTCTTAATTAAAGAAGTCTATTCTCAACTCCTTATGTGATTGATTCAGTGATTCCCCTAATTGCCGAGTACTGATTTCCTTTACCTTATTCTGCTCTGCTCTTAACTACTATATATACTCTTCTCTATTCTCACTTTAAAAACACGAATTAAGTTCAGAACACACACACATTAAAAACTCTCTCTTCTTCCTCTGCTACTTGTGCAAACTATTGGTTTAGCCGGCTAAAAGCCAAGGCTATACAGTGGAACTGCATTTGCTTTACATTCTGCACTTTCTTCTTTGACTGGTATGTCTCTAGTTCAATTCTGAAACTTAACTCTATGTGGTCCATGTTTATTCTTGCACTAGCTCAATTTGCTGTGCATTCACTTTATCTTCCTGTCTACTGCTTTATTCAACATGTCTAAATTCAGTTCTCTTGTTCAAATGTGTGATCCGTATGTCTGGGTCTCACTTGTATGTTGATACTTGACCAGCATGCTTGTTAGTTTCTGTTTATTCCCTTCAGTTAGCATACTCATGTTAGTAACTTAATCTTCTAATGTGCTTAATTGGTCCTAAGTGGTATGACTAATCCTGTCTTATGCACCCTTGTCTTCAACATGACTTTTACCCCACTCTTTTTCTATGTTCTAACTGCCTATTACCATGACTGACTTGTTCAGTGGACTTCTAGTTGTTTTGTGCACTTGCTACCTCAAATGTCTCCCTGCTTATGTGGTTTCAACTCTGTATGTCCCCAATCCCTTTCACCCCTGTTTGTAAATCTGTTTGTGAATTTGAGTATCCTATGATTAGGTGATTGTTTTGGTGCGTTTGTTCTCCTCAAAACTAATTTCAAAAATTGTTTTTTTCACTCTTAGTGTTCTTTTCAGAACTGTTTTCCACTCCTAGCATCCTCTTGAAACTGTTTCAATTTTCGAAAACTTTTTCACTCCTAAAGTTATCTCTACAATGTATTACTAAGTCTTTCAAAGATATGTCAAGCACTCTCACTTTACTCCTAAGTCCCCTAGGTTCTGCCCCTCCACTGTGTGTACTGCCTTGGGATCCTTTTGAGATCCCTCTGAACTCTGGCACACTAGGGCTAGCCTTTCCACACCGCACTTACTCATTTCTTGTTATGGAAGTTTGGGTATGAGCACTGCCCGGGATCCTTGAGGTCCTTAGGGAACTCTGATACGCCCGGACATGGGATTGACTATGAAACTATTAGAATTTGAGGTTATAGAGGTTTGGTATCCTCAGGATACATTTGGGCCTGCTTCAGGCTCCCTATAGTTTAACTTCTTCTCCTTTTATTTTATTTATGTAATTCATTCAGCTATTGGTTTGTAATAATTAATTTGTAAACAGATATTGGGGATGGCTAGTGAAATGGGGAGGGTAGCTGATGACACTGTTGACACTATTGGGTAGAGAACATGCCTTAGGATTTACATTCTTTATGTCTGCATTAGAATCCATGTTTTAGGACTAATATGATCATCCAAATCATGCCAAACATGCATTAAATATCCTGTTCTTAGGACTCCATATTTACTGCTTCAGCATATCACATGTCATTAATCCATGTTTTCTTAATGTTGCATCAGCTCACCATTTAGAGATCCTGTTCCTAGGTCAATAAATAAACTGGACATAAAACTGTCCCTCTTGTGTGCAGTTAGAAATCATGCCTTAAGAATTCTGTGCACTTAGAATTTATGTCTTAATAATTCTTCCATTCTTATGTGCATATTAGATACCATGCTCTAGTATTCTGTTGCATCTGTTTGAATACTCCTAGTTTAACTACTGACCCTGAAAAGGCATAAAAATAGTCTCACATATAGATGTATGTTTTCTAAACATAACTGGCATGAATCACCCTTTTAAAAGTCTGTGTCACTTAGAACAACATGTTTGTAGGTTAAACAATTTCTAAACCCGTTAAACATCTCTTGTAATTGTGATCGCATACAGTCCCAAACCTAGGCAAGCCTTCGGTAATTAATTGCTATAGAATTGGGAGCTGCTTTGATCATGTTTACTGCTTAAAGGCTAACAGGTTTAAAATCAGTGGGTAAACTGATTAGGGCCCTGTCGTTAAAGTTCGTTTGAAACAGTGTTGCATATTCCTGTGCATTGATGTCACTTAGATATCCTGTCTTAGGATCCTTTTTTTCTAATAAGACTGCCTTTGTTATATTTTGAGACGTGCTGTTTATTTGCATTATGCGTGGAGGTGAATATGAGCCTCGTAACTGTTTTTGTCACTTATGTGCTAGTCGTACTTGTTCTTGCTTGTCGCCTAGTTTTTCCTTTTTAAAACCATAGGGGTTTGTCTAGAACTGCCAGTATATTAGAGGTCCTAAACTCCTCCAGGACCACAAAGAAGGGACGGGTAACAGCATACGTAGAGCTCGTTAAATCAAACTCGCTCAATAAACCGCTGGGGGGGGGGGAGGGATAATGGGTAGAAAGGATATGATGTCCTGTGCGCTAATGCAACGTGTAGCCCCTCATTGAGAAGTGATTACCAGGCATTGCACAGGTATGATCTTGTAGGATAAACAACTTAGGACCTCCCTTATCCTTTACATATTTGTGCTTGGATTGCTAATCTATTAAGACCTTTATTTATTTACATATGTGTGCTTAGACTATCTACTTGCTACTTGAATAATTCACAAAGCATGTTTGTCCGGGACCCACAATTGTGGACTTTGAGGGGTGACTAACACCTTCCCCTTGAAGTAATTTCAAGCCCTTACCCAATCTCTGGTTATGCAATTAGTGTTATGAATGACCCTTAATAGGTGCCCTAACGCACCTTAATTCGTTAGGTGGCGGCTCTTCGAACTCATTATACCCCCTTTCCCAAAAGGAAATGAGTTGTCCCAATAATGTTAAAAAGCTTGACCAATCCGAAAGTAGAGGAAAAAAGGGGGGCGCGACATGGATGAATTACACTTGGAAAATAAAGAGCGTCCTAAGTTACTCATTCAAAGTGGCCTTGACAATGATCCTACAACATATCCATATTTTTCCTTCAGAGAAGGATTATTGTTTTTTCGAGGTAGATTGGTTCTTCCTTCGATTCTTCCCTTAAGCAGTACCTATTGCAAGAATTTCACAATTCACGTGTGGGGCTAGTGTAGCCAGAACTTTCCACCAGCTATCTTCTAATTTTTATTGGAAGCACATGCGGAAGGATGTGAGTACACACAGTAGCTTGTCAAGTTTGCCAACAAATGAAGGATATTTTGAAATACCTGGCTGGACTGCTTCAACCATTACCGACTCCTTCCACGGTTTTCGAGGAGATAGCTATGGATTTCATTAATAGTCTCCCTAGTTCAAAGGGTAAATCAACTATAGTGACTGTCGTGGATCGACTTTCTAAGTATGGCCACTTCATTGCTCTTCCATCTTCATTTTTAGCAATCTCTGTTGCTAGTGTGTTTGTCGGCAACATTATCAGGCTCCATGGACCACCCCGGGTCATAGTTAGTGATCAAGATTCTAGGTTCCTTCAATCCTTTTGGAAATAAATCAATCACTTTCAAGGAAATACTTTGGCCATGAGTACCGCCTACCACCACAAACAGATGGTCAATCTGAGGCCCTTAAAAAGTGCATTGAGAAATACCTTCGTTGTTTTGTTGCCGAAGGTCCCCATGATTGGGTTCAAGTACTGTATTGGGATGGGTTTGGTATAATACAACATACCACACTTCAGCAGGAATGACTCCATTTCAGGCCCTATATGAGAGAGCCACCCAATCCACTTTGTTATATCTTGGGTACCTCCTCTGATGATTTAGTGAAGAAGTATATGCTTAAACGAGATGAAGTGCTGGATATTTTGAAGTCTAATTTTCTTAAGGCTCAACATAGAATGAAGTTAGTGGCAGATAAGAAATGCATTGATGCACAGTTTGAGGAAGGTGACTGGGTATATTTCAAGCTCAAACCGTATCGCCAGGTCTCCATGAGACTCCAACGCCATCATAAATTAGGCAGAAAGCATGTTGGACCCTTTAAGGTCATTAAGAGAATCAGAAATGTGGATTACAAATTGGACTTGCAAGATTCTGCTCGCATCCATCCCGTTTTCCACATATCGTTGCTCAAAAGGTGTGTAGGAAAACCCGATCAACAGGTCTTTCCCTTTTTTCCTCAAGAATCAAAATCTGCCGCTAATGTATTAAATTCAGAGGGAGGTAATGTTATAAATGAGAAAGGTTTGGCTAATAACTGGGAAGACATGGTGGACCAAGGAGATAATGTGGATAATAGAGGCAGAGGTCAAAGGATTAAAAAGACAAATTGCAGACTTGATGACTATGTTGTGAACCGTGTTTAGAGGATATAAGTTAATAAATGAAGTGGGGGACAAGGAATCTGGTGGTTATATAATTGGCAGAGTCTTGACATATTAGCTAGGCTGATTGTTATTAATACTCCTTACCATTTTCATCCCAAATTCTTCTGATATCTCACCCCTTTCTTCTAGTGTCTCATCCCTTTCTATTTACTGTTCTATTTTTTGTTTTTCTTTGTAACTTCCAGTTATTAATGAAAACAAGTTTCATTGTTGCCGTGAATCTCTAAGTTTCTCAGCTTTTACTTCAGGCACAATATTCATATCCATGAGAATACTTCACACACATAAATACATATATTTATTTATATATTTACAAAAATAGATGCATTTTACTACGGAAGTGACACAATTTTTACATCCATGAGAGTACTACTTATATTCATAAAAGCTGATTTTTTCTCCGTATTGTAATTGTTCTTCTCCTTTGCAATGCAACAAAAGTATTTGCATTGACATATGCAAAATCAGAGAAAAAAGATCAAGTTTTAGTACTCATATAGTATAATGTATTATATTTTAGGGCAATAGCAATGCGATTGATTCTTTTCAAAACATTTTTTTCAATATGAAAATGGTCTCTCTACCAGATCTAAACACTTCAAAGACAATGTAAAATGCAACTCACTTCAACACCGAAAGCTGACATAATCGAGTCCCTCATTAAAATTTTCAACGAAATTCTAAAAATCCTTTTTAAAGATTTCAAATAGTTTCCCATCAATATCTTATTTTCAATATTGTTTCAATCACAAGTGTTCAATTCCCTTTGCATCGTCCAGGATTTCAATTACTATGTTAGTGTAGTAATAACATGTATGTGTAACGATCCCAATTTCCCTCTGTAGGATGTCGTGATGGTACCTAGTCTTAGGGATTAGGTAATCCTAACACTTACTGAATTGATGGCAAACTCAACCAACAACTATTAAATATGAAACATAATTTTCTATACAAAGCCAATAATCCCAAAACGGGTAGTACAAGTCATAAGCTCTACTGAGTTTAGTAGAACAAATCTTCTAAGTACAACTGTTCCGAAATAGAAATAGATGGTACAAGTACAATATCAGAAGGTGACTCCGAGGCTCGCGAACACGACGACATGTTTACTTTGATTCTCCACAGCAAAACCCGAATAACTAGCTAGTGATCAACCAACTCCGGAGTACCTGAATTTGCACAAAAATGTGCAGAAAGCGTAGCATGAGTGCACCACAGCGATACCTAGTAAGTATAAAGACTAACCTCGGTGGAGTAGTGACGAGGAACAATCAAGACACTTACTAGACATAATAACCCGTACAAGTATAAATGTGAAACTAACAGGGGACAATATCAATATAAAGCTAAGCATGATAATAATAACAAAACAATGCTTGTAATAGGAAACTAAGAGCAACCATTAGCAACAGGGAACAAACAGGTAATAACGCCATGGAGTAAGCTAAATACAGTTTAAGTCAGGTGACACCAAGTAAAGAAAACAAGTAACAACTCAATAAGATCAACCGCTTCCACACTAGATTTATTCAAGGATTTTCCCGAGGTACTTCACCTCATAGTCACATTTCACGGGTCCCAATTCATTAACCCTAATCTCTTGAATCTTGTGCCCACATTATAATTTGAAACCACATGGACGATTCACGTACCAAGGAAGTGGCAATATCTTATATCCACACAGACAAATCATGTGCCAACAATAACAATGACTCATGACTACACAGACAATTCACGTGCCAATAGGATAACTGTCACACAGAAGGCAAGTAAATGATTGTACATATAAATGGTCTATATCATCGGAATTCATCTTCTTATACCAATATGGGTGATTAATTACGTGTATGTTTGTGCAAGTGTTTAATCACAACTCAAGTCAACAAGTATAAGTAGAGGCAACGAATGGCACATCTGAAACAAACACCAAGAAACGTACAATGTATAACTCACAAGAGGTAGGCACACCACTATACAAATATCATCAATAACAATGCCCCCAAGTCATCATAAGTCATCATAATTCATTACCCGACATAGCCCACCTTGTCTCGCCTCGTGCGCAATAATGAAGTAAATGCCCGCCTTGTCTCGCCACACGCGCATAATAATATTCCCACCTTGTCTCACCACATGCGCAAACCCACATATATAGCCTGCCTTGTCATGCCCCATGTTCAAATATCAATTTATATCACGGAAAACTCACGTTCGAACATCCCAACAGTCCTCTCAGGAATACCACGTGTGCCAAAAATATAACAACACAATATAAGGTCTTTCACCATATGTGACCAAATGCCACAAATTTCCTCGAAACAATTTCAATACCACAACCACGCATAGCCCTCGGATCAACAACACTGAGTACAAAAACAATCAACAATAATAACACGAGAGTACGACAGGTAAATCAACACCAGAACTACATAACACAGATAAACGGAAGAACAAGCTCACAATGAAAAACACTACATGTAATAATAGTTTCAACTAGAATAGCTCAACGAGGGGAGAGATAATGTATAAAAATGACTCCACATAAGTACAACTCGACGATAAGAGAGACATCATGAATCAATGATTCCAAATAAGGATAAGTCAGCAATGAAATGGATAACAAAACTACACTTAAAGTTAAGCAATTACGGAAGAGATAATAATAACTTCAATTAAGGTTAAGCATTTACGAAAAATAAATCAATAACTTCAATTAAGGATAAGAAATTATGAAAAATACAATATGGCAATAAAAGAAGCGACAACTTCAATTAAGGCACGTAAGAGTGTATTAAGTAAGTGAAGGATTTAACATGATAAGACAACTTTATTTCTAATGGACATGAGAACCTAAGAACCTAAAACTTCCTACAAATAAGCCCGAGTACGTACTCGTCACCTCGCGTACACGGCCTTCACATGATACAATTAGCACAAATGACTCGAATCTTAAGGGGTAGTTTTCCCCACACAAGGTTAGGCAAGATACATACCTCAAAAAAGCTAGATTGATACTCTAAAATAGCCTCCTCGTGTGTCCGGGCAGCTCAAATCTTGCCAAAATAACTTCGTCTCATGAATAAAAATCATAGGAAATAAATCCGGATAATAAAGCTTCAATCTTTAATAAAAACTAAAAAGTCAGCCCCGAGCTCGCACCTCGGAACCCGACAAAAATTACAAAATCCGAACACCTACTCCGATACTAGTCCAACCATACCAAAATTATCAAATTCCGACATCATATCGTCCTTCAAATCATCATTTTACATTTTTGAAAGTTTTCCCAAAATTTCTCATTTTCTCCTATTCCAATCACTAATTTAATGATAAAAACAAAGATAAAATCATGAAATAAAATCAAATCCCCTAATCCAACACGTGAAGAACCCCTCAAGAAATAGCTCAAATACGAGGTCTCTAACTAAAAATATGATAAAATGACCAAAACCTCGACTTGTAGCATTTTGCCCAGCACTTCTGCATTTGCAGACAAACACGCGCACCTGCGCTCTCGCTTTTGCGTGCAATTCACTACATCTGCGGCCTTCACTTATCAGCCCAGGAATTGCAGCTATGAGAGACCAATAGCACCTATGGTGTCGCTTGTGCAAACCAAGAAGCGCAATTGCGCAGTCGCTTCTGCGACAAATGCTCCGCACCTACAAAGACTGGCAACCTAGCTTACGTCCGCACCTGCGCGCTCCAACTCGCTCTTGCGAAACAACATATTAGGGGTGCTTATCAGGCGGATCGGGCGGATAATTATGCTTAACAGTTCGACTTAACGATTATCAAATTATAAATGTAGTATTCCGCCAGCCATCCAATAAGACAGGCGGATTGGTATCAGATTAACAATTATTTCGCAGTTATCGGGAGGATTATCGGCTAAACCAAATAGAAATATTTTGAACAATCATTCAATCAATACCAAACAATTTTAAATCAATAACTTTTTTTTACCATCTAAGATCTAACCAACGGTATTTTTTAATTGAAGAATCTTCAAGACTACTCATACTGTCATACACGTATTAACCAAATTCTTAATACCATCAAGACTATTCATAGATACATACACGTATTAATCATTGAGATTTCAATTTTTTGAATTCTCAGTTCTCTGCCTCTTGTGGGTGCACACAACTGAGAATTAGAAAATAGAAATTAGAGATTTAGCCATTTAGGATTTCAATAGCACTTTATATACATTAGGGTAAAAGTGTACATATAAAATTCCTAACGGGTTTATGGTTTACCCGATAAGAAAATTGAGTAATCCGCTCCAAACCCTTAAGCCGTTAATTATAAAATCTCAATCTTTTCACCATCCATTACCCCGATAATCCGATACCGATAAGCCTATAAGCCATCGGTTTGGTTCGGTTAACGATTTCGATTCGGTTTTGAACATCCCTACCGCATATGCGGGAATAACATCGCAGATGCGCAAAACCGCAGCTCCCAGCCATCTCGCTTCTGCGCCTTCATCTACGCACTTGCACCCAGTGGTCCGCAGGTGCAGCCACACTAGAACTCTGCCCAAACCATCCTTACCCCATATGATCCAATTGATCTGAAATTCGCCCGAAACACACTCGGGGCCCCTGGGACCCCGTCCGAACATACCACCAAGTTCCATAACATAACACGGATCTACTCAAGGACTAAAATAACATCAAACAATGTCAAATCTATGAATCGCACCTCAAATCGAAGTTAATGAACTTATGAACTCTCAACTTCTACAACTCGCGTCGAAAGATATCAATCAACGCAGAATGACGTCACATTTTGCATGCAAGTCCCAAATGACATAACCAGGCTATTCCCACTCTAAGAATCGCAATCCGATCCCGATATCAACAAAGTCAACTCCTGGTCAAACCTCTCAACCTTTGAAACATTCAACTTTCCAATTTTTGCCAAAATGCATCAAATTAAACTACAGACCTCCAAATCCAAATCCGGATACACATCTAAGTTCAAAATCACCATACGGATCTATTGGAATCATCAATCCACCACTATGGAGTTGTCTAAACAAAAGTCCAACTTCGGTAAACTCTTACCGCTTAAGCTTCTAAAAATAAGTATCATCTTTCTAAACCAACCCCCAAAAATACGAAAATTGAACTCAACCGCACACGCAAGTAATAATACACAACTCGGAGCTACTCGAGACATTAAGCCACCGAACGGGACGCTAATTGTCATAACGACGGATAGGGTCGTTACATCCTCTCCTTCTTAAACAACGTTCGTCCTCGAACGTGCCAAGAACCATTTTGAGGTATTCAAATCACTAAATGACTTACCATACATATACTTTCAGGGTGATCCCACATCACCCTAATCCACATGGGCTCGAGGATACCATCCCAACTGAATATTATTCCTTCCACCCACATTGATAACCTTAAAACCAAATTTCTCACAATTTGATTATTTCCAAAAGACCCTATTCCCGCATCCACACACAGTATCAGCCTCAACCAGCTGCAACAACTCATGCTTACACCCACACGATACAACTACACAACGTAACACATTACGCATATGCCTATAACAATAACTCTGGTCACAATAGCTGCCTATAATCAAATACATCACCGATGAATAACCTCATCTCAGCTAAAACCTCATCCTAGACCTTCACAACACTGACAACGATGCAAAAAATATGAGGACCTCATAACCATTCACCCGAATCAACAAGTCACATCTAACGCCACCTAGGCACACACCTCACAAGCTAAAACCTAATAAGCACCACGCAAGTATGACCGGATATATAAAAAAACAAATGAGAAAACTATCAAACAATACCGACAGTAACAACTCCCTATCAATATCATACTACGAATTCAACTAGGGAGAATGAAAGCATATGAACAAATCACAAGGATCTCGTCCTAATATAACTCCACCGCTGCCCAGTTCAAACATATCAAACCATATGAAAACGTGAGGATCCCGTCCTTAGCTCTGAATCACAAGTAGAATACACATCATACTAATCTAAACCTTCCACTAATTCAATTTCGCAAAACAATATCACAACACATAACGAACTTCCCATGCCGGTAGAGCATCTATATCACAAATTATAACCAATCATCCAAAATTCACAACAAACCTACTGTAATGAGTAACAGAAAATCACTTCTAGTCTCTTCGCTTTCAATAGTGGACAAAATAAAATGATGGACACGGGCTACCACTATAAAACTCCCAATATGGACAAACACATAAGTAGCGTACAAAATCACGAAACTCACTCATATGTGAAGCAAGATAGGAGGACTCACTCTGATAGGCAAATTGAATCAAAAGAAGAATGATGCTTCTCTATAACAAATCGAAACCATACTTTTAACAACATCATTTGGTGCAGCGACATCGACCCTACCATAGAAAGCATGTCAACGGGCTGGGTCTACCCTACTTGAGCACCCTTCGCCGCCTCACCTACACCTCTAGCTAGCGGTGCAGGATATCAGCAACTGGAGCAGAACCCATAGCCTGAATATCCTTTTGAGACATATCCATCAGGAGTTTGGGACAATCTCTCACCATGTGGCTGGTATCTCTACACTCAAAGCAACCCCTCAACTGGAGTTGCTGTGGAAGCTGTCCAGTGCGGGCACTCTGAGGCCCATGAGTATCTAAAACACTGTGTGAAGTATGAAGTTAAAACTTAATTGGATGACCCAAAACCTCTACCATAATATACCCTACCTGTAAAATAGGGACCAGTAGGTCCTCCCAACCAACAAGGACTCTTATCTTACCAGACATCACCCTCCTGAACCCACATGCCTTCTAATCCGTGAGTGATATCTACTACCTGCTGGAATGTAACATCCGTCTCCAACTCCCGAGCCATGTTGAATTGGATACCATGACTGAGCCCCTTAATGAATTTGCAGACTCTCTCTCTAACTGTAGAAACCAAAATAGGTGCATGTCTGGACAAATCATTGAATCTAACGGCATACTCTGACATTGACATAGTGCCCTGGCGCAGCTGCTCAAACTCCTCTACCATGCATCCCAAAGGGTATGGGGAACAAACTCTCTCAAGAACATCTCTGAAAACTTAGTCCATGAAAGTGAACCTGCATCAACTGTGCTACCCAACTCGCACGCTCGATACCACTGATATGCCGCTCCTTTAAGTTGGAACGTAGTAAAAGCAACTTCACTCATCTCCACAATACCCATAGTGCGTAGAATACAGTGGCACTCCTCTAGAAAACCATGGGCATCCTCTGAACCCAAACCACTAAAAGTAGGAGGGTGATACTCTATGAACCTCGCAAGTCTAAGTTGTTCCTCCTCAGATACTGCAACCCTAACCACCGACTGAACCGGAACAACAGGTTGTGCTGACATGACCCCTGGAACCTGACCAATATGGACTCGCTGCTCTGGAGTACGTCCGGCAGGAGTCTGAGCTCCTACCCTATCTGTGAAGTAGCTGGTGCAATCGGAATCAACCACTTGAGCCAATGTGTCAAACATGCTCAAGAACTATGCTAATGTCTATAGAAGTCCTAGGGTAGCAACAAGCTCCTCCAGTACCTGTCCTCAACTGGAGCTACCAGTAGCTTTCTTAACTCCTACTATGACAGGTACTCTAGCTATGACATGTGCTCCTCCTCGGCGGCCCCTAGTAACACCGGCTCTAGGGGCAGCGTCATTAGTAACTGTAGCTCGTGTTCTTACCATCGGTGGGAGAATAGAACGATAAAGGCTCAAACTCCAAGATCAATAAACTCGCACGGTAGGAATGAAAGAAGTGAAGTCTTCCTAATAGTTCTGTATCCTCTCGAAGATAAGTACATACGTCTCTATACCGATCCGCAAGACTCTACTAAACTCGCTTATGAATTGTAGCACCTATGAACCTAGAGCTCTAATACCAAACTATCATGACCCCAATTTCCCTTTGCAGGATGTCGTGATAGAACCTAGTCTTAGGGACTAGGTAAGACTAACAATTATAGATGGCAAACTCAACTAACAACCATTAAACATGAAACAAAAATTTTCTATACTAAGCCAACAATTCCAAAGCCGATAGTACAAATCATAAGCTCTACTGAGTTTACTAGGAAAAATCTTCATAGTACAACTGTTCCGAAATAGAAATAGACAGTACAAGTACAATTTCAGATGGTGACTCTGAGGCCTGCGAATGCGACAACATGTTCACCTTGAGTCTCCGCAGAATAACCCGAACAACTAGCTAGTGATCAACGAACACCGAAGTACTTGAATCTGCACAAGAAGGGGCAGAAAGTGTTGCATGAGTACACCACAGCGGTACCCAGTAAGTATCAAGACTAACCTCGGTGGAGTAGTGATGAGGAACAGTCAAGACACCTACTAGACATAATAGCATGTACAAGTATAAATGTGAAACTAACAGGGGGCAATATCAATATAAAGCTAAGCATGATAACAATAACAATACAATGCTTGTAATATGAAACTAAGAGAAACCATTAGCAACATGGAACAAACAGGTAATAACACTGTGGAGTAAGCTGAATACAGTTTAAGTCCGGTGATACCAAGTAGAAACTCAACAAGAGCAACTGCTTCCACACAATATTTGTTCAAGGATTTTCCCAAGGTACTTCAACCTCAGAGTCACATTTCACGGGTTCCAATTCATGAACCCTAACCTCTTGAAATCTTGTTCCCACATTACAATTTCGCAACCACACGGACGACTCACATGCCAAAGGAGTGACAATATCTCATATCTGCACGGACAAATCATGTGCCAAAAATAACAATGACTCATGACTACACGGACAACTCACGTGCCAATTGGATAATTCTCACACAAAAGGCAAGTAAACAAAGGTACATATAAATGGTAAATATTATCAGAATTCATCTTATTATACCGATATGGGTGATTAATTACGTGTACGCTTGTGCAAGTGTTCTATCACAACTCAGGTCAACAAGTACAAGTAGAGGCAACAAATGTCACATAGAAAACAAACACCAAGAAACGTACAACGTATAACTCACACAAGGTAGGCACACCACTCCACAAATATCGTTAATAACAATGCCCCCATGTCATCACAATTCATTTCCCGACAGATCCCACCTTGTCTCGCCGCGTGGGCAACAATGAAGTAAATGCCCGCCTTATCTCGCCGCACGCGCATAATAATATTCTCACCTTGTCTCGCCACATGCGCAAACCTACATATATAGACCGCCTTGTCACGCCGCATGTGCAAATATCAATAACAAAGATAGCACAGATAACTCACGTATGAACATCCAACATACCTCTCAACAATACCAGGTGTGCCAAAAACATAACAACACAATATAAGGTCTTTCACCACATTTGCCCATATTTCACAACTTTCCTTGAAACAATTTCAATACCACAACCACACATAGCCCTTGGCTCAACAACACTGAGTAAAACAAGAATCAACAACAATAACACAATGAAAGACACAATAGGTAATAATGGTTTCAACATGAATAGCTCAACGAGGGGAGACATAATGTGTAACAATGATTTCACATAAGTACAACTCGACGATAAGAGAGATAACATGAATCAATGATTCCAAATAAGGATAAGTCAGCAATGAAAGGGATAACAAAACTTCAGTTAAGGTGAAGCAATTACGGAAGAGATAATATTAACTTCAATTAAGGTTAAGCATTTACGAAAAAGACATAAATAACTTCAATTAAGGATAAGCAATTACAGAAAAGACAGCATGGCAATAAAAGAGGCGACAACTTCAATTAAGGCATGTAAGAGTGAATTTAGTAAGTGAAGGATTTAATAGGATAAGACAACTTCATTTCTAATGGACATAAGAACCTAAGAAACTAACAAGGTCAAATTACTATAATTAAGTCCGAGTACGTACTCGTTACCTCGCGTACACGACCTTCACATGATACAATTAGCACAAATGACTCAGATCCTAAAGGGTAGTTTCCCCCACGCAAGGTTAGGCAAGATACTTACCTCAGAAAAGCTAGACTGACACTCTAAAATGTCCTCCTCATGTGAAACAACATTCGGACGGCTCAAATCTAGCCAAAATAACTTCATCTCGTGAATAAAAAATCATAGAAAATAAATCTGGATAATAAAGCTTTAATCTTTAATAAAAACTAAAAAGTCAACCTAAAAGTCAACCTCGGGCCCGCATCTCGGAATCTGACAAATATTACAAAATTTGAACACCTACTCTGATACGAGTCCAACCATACCAAAATTATCAAATTCTGACATCAAATCGTCCTTCGAATCATCATTTTACATTTTTGAACATTTTTTTTTAAATTTATCATTTTCTCCCATTCAAATTACTAATTTAATGATAAAAACAAAGATAAAATCATGAAAAAAAACCAAATCCGGGTAAAGAACACTTTACCATACAACACGTGAAGAACGCCTCAAACAATCTCTCAAATCCGAGGTCTCTGACTAAAAAATATGATAAAATGTCAAATTCCTAGACTTATAGCATTCTGCGCAGCACTTCCGCATTTGTGGACAAACACGCGCACCTGTGCTCTCGCTTTTGCGAGCAATTCACCGCATATGCGACCTTCACTTATCAGCCCAGGAATCACAGTTCTGAGAGACCAATCGCACCTACGGTGTCTCTTCTGCGAACCAAGATGTGGACCTGTGCAGTCGCTTCTTTGAAAAATTCTCCGCACCTGCGAAGACTTGCAACCCAGCTCACGTCCGCACCTGCGTGCACCAACTCGCTCCTACGAAATGCATCTGCAGGAATGACATCGCAGATGCATAGTGTAACGACCCGACCGGTCGTTTTGCCTTCTAGAACCCCGTTCCCTTAAATAAGATTCTCCGTATGTGATTTTACTGTTTTACGACTTGCGGGGATGGTTATTTTGAGACTTGGAAGGGTTCGGGTTGAAATCGGAACAATTTGTTCCTTCAGTTGGCCTTAAAAGGCTAAGGTTGACTTCGGTCAACATTTTTAGTAATCGACCTCGGAATCAGGGTTTGACGGTTCAAATAGGTTCGTATGATGATTTCAGACTTGGATGTATGTTCGGTTCGGGTTTTGGACGACCCGGGAGCGTTTCGGTGCCTAATATCCAAAGTTGGTTCTTGAAGTTCTTTCAAATATGGTTTGGAATGGGTTTTGGTGATATCGAGGTCTAAATGGAATTTCGAGACTGGAAATAGTTCTGTAATGTTATTTAAGACTTGTATGCAAAATTTGGTGTCATTTCGAGTTGATTTGATAGGAATCGGACGAGTGGAAGTCTTTTTGGAAGTTTTTGAATTTCATGAGTTAATTCATGCGTTTTGGCATCCGACTCGTAGTTTTTGAAGTTGTTTTTGTGTTTTGATTGCTCAAGCAAGTTTGTACAAGGTTATTAGACTTGTGTGGGTAGTTGGTGTGGAGCCCCGAGGGCTCGAGTGAGTTTCGGATGTGTGGAAGGGATGAAAACACACCGGATTTCTGGTCTTTCTTGGCACCAATTGCTGGTCTCGCAAATGCAAGAAATTGTTCGCAAATGCAAACCTCGCATTTGCGAGAAGAGATTCGCAATTGCGAAGGAGCTCAGCCAGGGGACTTTTTGAATTTGCGACATCTGAGCCGCATTTGCGAACTCAGCAGTGATTGCATTTGCGACCCCTCCGTCGCATTTGCGACCTTAGCAACTGGAGCTAGGATTCGCATTTGCAAGGATTTTGTCGCATTTGCGACACTCGCATTTGTGAGCCTGGCATTGCAAATGCGACATCAGAGGCCTGTGCCCAGCTCATATAATGCGGGACTTAGGCTATTTATTTCATTTCACTTCATCTCTTGGGTGATTTTTGGAGCTTTTGGAAGGGGCCTTTCACCTAGCACTTTAAGGTAAGTAATTTCTATACAACATGAGTTAAATACATAGATTAGGGGTGGATTAACATGTGAAAATTAGTGAAAATCAAGGGTTTAGATGAAAACCTAGGTTTTTGATAAAAATGAGATTTGACCATGAAATTGGTAATGGATATTAGTAAAAATAATATATTTATGTTTCTAAGGTTATGGGTAATAACTTTCTTCAAACATTTTAGGAATCCGGGCACGTGGGCCCCGAGGTGAATTTAAGGCCTTGCATTTAGGGTTGGGTAATCACTTTAATAGTGGAAATATGAGCTATTGAGCATAAATTGATTAATTTGTATAATATTTGACTAGTTTCGAGTCGTTTGGCACCAAATTTGGAGGTTTGAGCACGTTCTTGAATCGGGAAGTGGGCTTTGAGATGAGGTAAGTCTCTTTTCTAACCGTGTAAGAGGGAATTAACCCCTTAGGTGAACTTAAATCGTAATGTATGTCTATTTGTGGGTACTACGCACGTGCGATGTGTCGTGGGTACGTGTGTAGCTACTAATCATGCTTATGTCTGGGTAGATCTAGGCCTACACCATGATTTTGTTGATATCGGTGTTGATTATGTTTACTACTTGTTGGTTTTAAAGTGGAGGACGATAATTTCAATAACGTAAGGTTCCAAGTTGAATTTCCTATTTCAAATCATATTGAGAAATATTATGATTAATTAAGAACATCTATGTTCGACCGCTTCGCAAACATATTCCGCGAGCGGAGTAAAATTCCACTACTCTCATGGGAGCGGGCCGTTCACCTCGGCAGGGTTTATTGATTTATTACATGATTCAGGCCGTTCGACCCTCAACAATGCACGGTATGTTATTATGTATATTTGGATCGGGCCATACATCCTCGGCATAACTCGTGCGTAGTGATACCAGAATTTCCTTTTATATTTAATAATGTTTCACGGACTTGAAAGGTGAAAGGAATAGATGAGAGAAATGATTTTTGGCTTCTTACTTGGAAGAAGGATTTGTTTACTTACTTCTTGTTGAACTCTATTATCATCGTATATTTCATGCTTAATTAGAACTCTGTATTATTATGTTTTGACCCTTAGTAAGTGTTGAAGTAAACCCCTCGTCACTACTTCTTCGAAGTTAGACTAGATATTTAATGGGTACATGTTGTTTATGTACTCACACTACACTTCTGCACTGAATGTGCAGGATCTGAGGCAAGTGCATATGGTTATCAGTCTGGCGCGCACGCTTGACTTGCACTTAGAGAATTCATAGTGATCTGCTTTCTGATCCGTTCTGCAGCAGCTAGAGTCTTTTTCTTATTCATTTCTGTCTATTTCTTTTCCAGACTGTAAATTAGTATTCTTTTGTATATTCTACTAGAATGCCTACATACTTGTGACACCAGGCCTTGGCACACACACTAGTAGACTTATGATTTTGGAATTGTTTACATAATTATGATTTGTACTCATTTGCTTCCGTTTAATTATGTTTCATTTGCAAATTTCTAAATCTTATTAACAAATGAGAAAGTGTTATCCACTTAGTAATCTATTAAAATGGGAAACCACTATTTTAATTAGTGTTGTCTTTCCTAACAACGGTGTTGGGCGCCATCACGGCCTATAATGGAATTGGGTCATGAAAACATGGTCTCAGAGCACTAGGTTCACTTAGGTCTTACAA
Source organism: Nicotiana knightiana (assembly GCA_005239525.1). Lineage (NCBI taxonomy): Eukaryota > Viridiplantae > Streptophyta > Magnoliopsida > Solanales > Solanaceae > Nicotiana > Nicotiana knightiana. The sequence goes on from ML389153.1 coordinate 175,928, forward strand.
GTTATGGGCAGGTCTAATAGAGTCTTGTGGATCGGTGCGGAGATGTCCGTACTTATCTTCGATAGGCTATAGGATGTTAGGAAACTACTCTTCATTCATCTCCTATCGTGCAGTTGATGGTATGCTAAGTTTATTCCTTCCATTCTCTCACAGATGGTGAGAACGCGCACAATAGACGTTCCTGACTCGGGAGAAGCTGCTCCCCTTGTTGCTAGAGGTCAAGGCAGAGGTCGGGGGAGGGCCAGCCCGAGGTAGGGGGCGAGGACGCCCCAGGGTCGCCCCAGTTGCACCACCAGTGGATTCAATGGAGGATTCCATTGTTGAGGAGCAGGGCGAGGTGCCTACAGCAGAGCCAGCTCCGGTAGACTTCACGTCAGCACTGGCTTTGAGGAGGTCATGGTCCATATGTTGCGGTTCATGGATTCTATGATCCAGGATGGTCCATTCCCAGCAGACCCAACCACATCTCAGGCGGGAGGGGGAGCACAGACCTCTACTGCTCAGGCACCTAGGTATGTAGCTGTCGTATACCAGACCCCAGGTACACTACCTGTGGGCGGGCCCCAGCCAGTTGCAACGATTTTACCTGAACCTAGACCAGATGCGGCCGACGAGCCGCAAAAGCTTTTGGACAGATGGACCAGGCTTTACCCTTCGGTCTTTGGGGGTGAAAGACATGAGGATTCTCAGGACTTTATTTATAGGTGCAAGAACAAACTGCACAACATGAGGATATTAGATCTCACGGGGTAGATTTCACTACCTTTCAGTTGGAGGGCAACACACGTAGGTGGTGGCAGTCTTATCTTCTTGGTAGACCAGTAGATTCTCCTCCCATGACCTGGGACCAGTTCACCAGCTTATTCTTGGATAGGTATATTCCACCCTCCTAGAGGAAGAGATACGGGGTCAGTTTGAGAGGCTCGAGCAGGGCCAGATGTCAGTGACCGAGTATGAGGCAAGATTTTCTGAGCTGTCTCATAGTGCACTTATGATACTCCCTATTGAGGCGGAGTGAGTGCGGAGGTTTGTTGCAGGGTTGCACTCTAGCATTCAGGCTAGCATGGCTCGGGAGGTTGAGATGGAAACTTTCTATCAGTTTGTGGTGGAGATTTCTCGCAGGATTGAGGGCTACCATCAGAGGGGTAGGGAGCAGATGTAGTGGGATAAGAGGTCTCATTTTTCAGGAGAGTTCAGATGTGCCCCATCTTGGGGCAGAGGTCATTTTGGGAGGGGTCAGCCAAGCAGACCCCCATACTTAGCACCACCACCTCCTCAAGGTGTTCCAGCGCGATCCTATTTCAGTGCTATGCCAGAGAGTTCTTATAGACCACCGACTATTCAGCGTTCTTCTAGTAGATACTCCGATAATTAGGGTTCTTCTAGTGCCTACTTCAGTGCCATTCTAGAGGGTTCGTACCACCCACTAGCTATTCAGGGTTTTTCCGGCGGGTATTCAGGCCATCAGGGCCAGACTTCAGGGCAGAAGTCCACCGCTCCTAGAGGTTGCTATGAGTGCGGGGATCCTAGTCACATGAAGAGGTACCCTAGGCTTTGGGGCAAGGCAGTGCAGCAGGGTCAGCAACCCATGATTTCAACTCCAGCAGCTGCACTAGCCGTTCGGCCGCCCAGAGGCGGAGGGCAGGTGGGTAGAGGCTGTCCCAAAGGTGGAGGTCAGGCAGGTGGGTAGAGGCTGTCCCAAAGGTGGAGGTCAGGCAGGCGGAGGCCAGCCAAATGGCGCTGCGGCCAGGTTTTATGCTTTTCTGGCCAGACCAGATGCAGTGGCCTCAGATGCTGTGATCACGTGTATTATCTCTTTCTGCAGTAGGGATGCTTCAGTATTGTTTGATCCAGGATCTACCTATTCTTATGTGTCATCCGTGTTTGCTCATTTTATGGATATTCCTCGTGAGTCCTTGGGTACTCCTGTCTATGTGTCCGCTCCTGTGGGCGATTCTATTGTTGTGGATCAGATTTATTGGTCCTGTGTGGTTACATTATGTGGATACGAGACTAGAGCAGACTTTCTATTACTGGATATGACCGACTTTGAGGTCATCCTGGGCATGGACTGGTTATCCCCACATCACGCCATCCTTGATTTCCATGCCAAGACTATTACCTTAATTATGTCAGAGTTGCCTAAATTGGGATGAAGGGTTCGTCTGTCAGCACATCTAGTCAGGTTATCTATTTTCTGATGGCTCAACATATGGCCGAGAAGGGTTGTTTGGCTTATCTATCCTATGTTCAGGATACTACCACAGAGTCTCCAACAATTAATTCAGTGCCAGTAGTTCGGGAGTTTGCCGATGTGTTTCCATCTGACCTTCCAGGCATGCCACTAGATCGTGATATTGATTTCTGTATTGACTTGGCTCCAGGCACTCAGCCTATATCTATCCCACCATACCGTATGGCTTCGAAAGAATTGAAGGAGTTGAAGGAACAACTTGAGGAGTTTCTAGCAAAGGGGTTCGTCAGGCCGAGTGTATAACCTTGGGGTGCACCGGTATTATTTGTGAAGAAGAAAGATGGGACTATGCGGATGTGCATTGATTACCATCAGTTGAACAAAGTCACCATTAAGAACAAGTACTTGTTTCCGCGTATTGATGATTTACTTGACCAGTTGCAGGGTGATAGGGTGTTTTCTAAGATTAACTTGAGGTCAGGGTACCATCAGTTGAAGATTTGGGACTCATATGTTTCGAAGACTGCCTTCCGTACTAGATATGGCCATTATGAGTTCCTGGTGATGTCCTTCAGTTTGACCAATGCCCCAGAGGCATTTATGGATTTGATGACCGGGTGTTCAGGCCTTATATTGATTCATTAGTTATTGTCTTCATTGACAACATCTTGATTTACTCACGTAGCCCGTGGGAGCATGAGCAACATTTGAGAGTAGTGCTCCAGACTTTGCGGGAACAGAAGCTGTATGCTAAGTTCTCTAATGTGAGTTTTGGTTAGATTCTGTGGAATTCCTGGGGCATGTTATATCAGGTTAGGGTATTAAGGTGGATACCAAGAAGATTGAGGCAATTCAGAGTTGGCCTCGTCCCACTTCAGCGACTGAGATCAGGAATTTCCTAGAGTTAGTAGGTTATTATCGCCGGTATGTGGAGGGTTTTTCATCCATTACATAACCGTTGACTACATTGAACCATAAGGGTGCTCCGTTTCGTTGTTCCGATGATTGTGAGGCGAGCTTTCAGAAGCACAAGACAACTTTGACCACAACACCAGTTCTAGTGTTGCCTTCCGGCTTGGGGATGTATACAACTTATTGTGACGCTTAATGCGTTGGTTGGGTTGTGTATTGATGCAGGAGGGGCGATTTATTGCATATCCTTCACATCAGCTGAAGCCCCATGAGAAGAATTATCCTGTGCACGATTTGGAGTTGGCCACGATTGTTCATGCTCTTAAGATCTGGAGGCATTATCTATATGGGGTGTCTTGTGAGGTTTACATCGATCATCACAGTTTGCAGCATTTGTTCAAGCAAAGGGATCTCAATTCGAGGCAGCACAGATGGCTTGAGTTACTGAAGGATTATGACATCACCATTCTTTATCATCCGGGCAAGGCGAATGTAGTCGCGGACGCCTTGAGCAGGAAGACAGAGAGTATGGGTAGCTTGGCATTCATTTCAGTAAAGGATAGGCCCCTAGCTGTGGACATTCAGTCCTTGGCTAACAAACTTGTGAGGTTGGATATTTCAGAGCCCAGTCAAGTTCTTGCATGCGTTGTTGCCCAGTCTTCACTATTGGAGTAGATCAAGGCTTGACAGTTTGATGATTCGCACTTGGAAGTTCTTAGAGATACGGTACTACAGGTTGGTTCCAAGGAGGTTTCTATAGGCGAGGATGGTGTCCTGCGACTCCAGGGTCGTCTATGTGTTCCTAATGTCGATGGCTTGAGGGAGAGGATTCTATAGGAAGCACACAGTTCTCAGTATTCCATTCATCCAGGTGATACGAAGATGTATCGTGACCTGAGAAAGCATTCTTGGTGGCGGCGGATGAAGAAATACATAGTTGAGTATGTAGCTAGATGCCTAAATTACCAGCAGGTTAAGTATGAGCACCAGAGGCCAGGAGGCCTACTCCAGCAGATGACTATACCTTAGTAGAAGTGGGAGCACATCACTATAGAATTTGTAGTGTGACTGCTGCGGACCTTGCGAAAGTTTGATGTAGTTTGGGTCATGTTGATAGGTTGACCAAGTCAACACACTTCATTCCAGTTGCAACAACTTATACTTCAGAGAGATTGGCCCAGATTTATATCCGGGAGATAGTTCGGTTGCACGGTGTGCCTGTTTCCATCATATTAGATAGAGGCCCTCAGTTCACTTCGCATTTCTGGAGAGCCGTACAGAGCGAGTTTAGGACCCGTGTAGTGCTCAGCACTGCGTTTGTTCCACAGACCGACGGGCAATCAGAGTATACAGTTTAGATCTTGGAGGACATGCTCAGAGCATGTGTGATTGACTTTGGGGGACAGTGGGATCAGTTCTTGCCTTTGGCCGAGTTTTCTTACAACAACAGTTATCAGGCCAGCATCGAGATGGCTCCATTTGAGGCTTTATATGGTCGGCGATGTCGTTCTCCCATAGGGTGGTTTAAGCCCGGCGAGGCTAAGTTATATGGTACTGATTTGGTGAAGGATGCCTTGGAAAAGGTAAAGTTGATTCAGGAGCTACTTCACACAGCACAATCCAGACAGAAGAGTTACGTAGATCAGAAGGCGTGTGATGTATCATTTATGGTAGGCGAGAAGGTTCTTGAAGGTCTCGCCGATGAAGGACATTATGAGATTCGGGAAGAAGAGCAAGCTAATCCCAAGGTTTATAGGCCCATTTGAGGTGTTGAGGCGGGTTAGGGAGGTTGCTTATAAGCTTGCGTTACATCCCATTCTGTCAGGGGTTCATTTGGTTTTTCACGTGTCTATGCTCCGAAAGTAGCACGCCGACCTGTCACATATGTTAGACTTCAACACCATTTAGCTAGATGAGATCTTGGGTTATGAGGAGGAGCCAGTTTCCATTGTTGATAGGCAGGATCGCCAGTTGAGATCCAAGAGGGTTTCCGCGGTGAAGGTCCAGTGGAGGGGCCAACCAATTGAGGAGGTGACTTGGGAGTCCGAGGAGGACATGCGGAGAAGATATCCTCACTTTTTCATCACTCCAGGTATGGTTCTAAACCCATTCGAGGACAAACGTTTGTTTAAGAGGTGGAGAATCTAATGACCTGACCGGTCATTTTGCCTTCTAGAACCTTGTTCCCCTAAATAAGACTCCCCGTATGTGCTTTTACTGTTTTATGACTTGCGGGGACGGTTAGTTTGAGACTTGGAAGGGTTCAGGTAGAAATCAGAACAATTTGTTCCTTAAGTTGACCTTAAAAGGCTAAGGTTGACTTCGGTCAACATTTTTAGTAAACGACCTCCGAATCAGGATTTGATGGTTGAAATAGGTTCGTATGATAATTTCAGACTTGGGCGTATGTTCGGTTCGGGTTTTGGATGACCCGGGAGAGTTTCGGCGTCTAATATCAAAAGTAGGTTCTTGAAGTTCTTTAAGTGGTATTTGAGACGAAGTAAGTCTCTTTTCTAACCTTGTAAGAGGGAACTAACCCCTTAGGTGAACTTAATCATAATGTGTATCTATTTATGGGGGCTACTCACACGCGATGTGATGAGAGTTCGTGTGTAGCTACTAATCATGCTTATGTCCGGATAGATTTAGGCCTACACCATGATTTGTTGATATCATTGTTTACTACTTGTTGGTTTTAAAGTGGAGGACGAGAATTTCAATAACATAAAGCTCCAAGTTGAATTTCCTATTTCCAAAGATTGAAGAAATATTATGATCAATTAAGAACATCTATGTTCGACCGCTTCGCAAACATATTCCGTGAGTGGGATAAAATTCCACTACTCTCATGTGAGTGGGTCATTTGCCTCGGCAGGATTTATTGATATATTACATGGTTCAGGCCGTTCGACCCTCGGCAGTGCACAATATGTTATTATGTATATTTGGATCAGTCCGTACGTCCTCGGCATAACTCTTGCGTAGTGATATCGGAATTTCCTTTTATATTGAATAATGTTTCACGGACTTGAAAAGTGGAAATGAATAGATGAGAGAAATGATTTTTGGCTTCTTACTTGGAAGAAGGATTTGTTTACTTACTTCTTGTTGAACTCTATTATCATCGTATATTTCATGCTTAATTAGAACTCCGTATTATTATGTTTTGACCGTTAGTAAGTAACGAAGTCGACCCCCCGTCACTACTTCTTCGAGGTTAGACTAGATACTTACTAGGTACATGTTGTTTTTGTACTCACGCTACACTTTTGCACCGAATGTGCATGATCTGAGGCAGGTGCATCTGGTTATCAGTCCGACGCGTACGCTTGACTTGCACTTAGAGACTTCATGGTGAGCTGCTTTTCGAGCCGTTCTGCAGCAGCTGGAGTCTTTCTTTTGTTCATTTTTGTCTATTTATTTTTCAGGCAGTAGACTAGTATTTTTGTGTATATTCTACTAGAATGCTCACATACTTGTGACACCAGGTCTTGGCACACACACTAGTAGACTTATGATTTTGGATTTGTTTACATGATAACGATTTGTACTCATTTGCTTCCGCTTAATTATGTTCCATTTGCAAATTTTTAAATCTTATTAACAAATGAGAAAATGTTATCCAATTAGTAATCTATTAAAATGGGAAACCACTAGTATAATTAGTGTTGGCTTGTCTAACAATGGTGTTGGGCGCCATCACGACCTATAATAGAATAGGGAGAAATTAAAAAATAGCCAGATTTACAAGTGGCCATTCAAAAATAGCCAAACTTAAGTAATCAAATTTTAGTCACTTTTCATGTAAAGATAACTCTGAACGAAAACACTGTTCAAAATCCGGAAAATACTCCAATATATTATACTGGAGTTCCAGCATAAGTATATTGGAACTCCAGCATAATATAATGGAGTTCCAGCATAAGTATATTAGAATTCCAGCATAATATACCAGAGTTCCAGCAAAATATACCGGTCCAGTATAATATGCTGGAAGTTCATACACAGGTGCTCGAATCTCCAGTATATTATGCTGGAACTTTCCGCGTGTTGGAGTTCCAGCATGATATGTTGGAAGTTCATATATAGATGCACCGAACTCCAGTATATTATGCTGGAACTTTCCGCGTGTTGGAGTTCCAGCATGATATGTTGGAAGTTCATATATAGATGCACCGAACTCCAGTATATTATGCTGGAACTTTCCGCGTGTTGGAGTTCCAGCATGATATGTTGGAAGTTCATATATAGATGCACCGAACTCCAGTATATTATGCTGGACCAATCTATGTTGCAGCAAAATAGTGACTATTTTTCAATGACTTGGCAAACACTGGCTATTTTTGAATGATCAGTTCAAAAACTGGCTAGCCCGTGCTATTTTTATAATGGAATTGGGTCGTGACACGCAGAACCCCAGATCCCAGCCATCTGGCTTCTGTGCCTTCATCTCTGTACCTGCGACCATCACACATGTGCGCAGTGGTCTGCTAGTGCGACCACACCAGAACTCTTCCCAAGCCATCCTTACCCCATATGATCCAATTGATTTGACGCTTGTCCAAAACACACCTGGGCCCCCCAGGACCCCGTCCAAATATACCACCAAGTTCCATAACATAATCAGACGTACTCGAGGCCTCAAATCACATCAAATAACGTCAAAACTACGAATCGCACCTCAATCAAACTTAATGAACTCTCAACTTTTACAACCCGCGTTGAAACATATCAAATCAACCCATAATGACGTCAACTTTTGCATGCCAGTCCCAAATGACATAATGGGAGCTATTTCCACTCTCTGAATCGCAATCTGAGTCCGATATCAACAAAGTCAACCCCCGGTCAAACTTCTCAACCTTCCAAACCTTCAACTTTTCAATTTTCGCTAAAATGCATCAAATTAACCTCCAAATCAAAATCCGGACACACGACTAGGTCCAAAATCACCATACGAAGCTATTAAAATCATCCGACCACCATTCCGGAGTCGTCTACACAAAAGTCCAACTCCGGTCAACTCTTACCGCTAAAGCTTCTAAAACAAGAATTATCCTTCTAAACCAACTCCGAAACATCCGAAAATCGAACTCAACCATATACGTAAGTTATAATACAAAACACGGAGCTACTCTATACCTTAAGCCACCGAACGGGATGCTAATGCTCAAAATGACGGTCGGGTCATTACAATAGGTAAACATAGGATAATGGAATTATGTGTTTTAAGCTTCCCTCTCATCTTTAAAACTTCTTTAGCAACAACTATCCATTCAGATAAATGAAAGTTTAATAGATGCTTGTACATTTTAGCTGTGAATGACATATCTTTTCAAATATTGTCTATATTTACACATATGGTTGTAATTGTGCCTGTTTGAAAAAGAAAGTACATTTACTGAGATGAGAACTTTAATAAACAAAAGCCAAACAGTACAACAATATTGACAATACCAAAAAAGTCAAACAAATAGACAAATAATGGAATTAGCAGCAAGACCACTTTAAAAGTGACAAATATATCTTTATCTATTTATTAAATGGTAACTTTAAGTCACTCTATATATTCAAAAGTCCAATAAATACATATGTAGAATTCATACCCGAAGTGCTAAATTCTCCACTTCTTAAACAAATGTTCGTCCTCGAACGGGTTTAGATTCATACCCGAAGTGCTAAATAAGCATGGATATGTGCTCCGCATGTCCTCCTCGGACTCCCAGGTCGCCTCCTCGACTGATTGGCCCCTCCACTGGACCTTTACCGCATAAATCCTCTTGGATCTCAACTGGCGATCCTGTCTATTAATAATGGCAACTGGCTTCTCCTCATAACCCAAGCTCTCGTCTAGCTGAATAGTACTGAAGTCTAACACGTGAGACAAGTCGGTGTGATACCTCCGAAGCATAGATACGTGAAAAACTGGATGAACTCTCGATAAGCTAGGGGTAAAGCAAGCTCATAGGAAACCTCCCCAACTCGCCTCAACACCTCAAATGGGCCTATAAACCTGGGGTTCAACTTGCCCTTCTTTCCGAATCTCATAATACCCTTCATCGGCGAGACTTTCAAGAGAACCTTCTCGCCGACCATAAATGATACATCAAGCGCCTTCTGATCCGTGTAACTCTTCTGTCTAGACTGTGTTGTGCGAAGTCTTTCCTGAATCAACTTTACCTTTTCCAAGGCATCTTTCACCAAATCTGTACCATACAACTTAGCCTCACCAGGCTCAAACAACCCGATAGGAGAACGGCATCGCCGACCATATAAAGCCTCAAATAAAGCCATCTCGATGCTGGACTGATAACTGTTGTTGTAAGCAAACTTGTCCAAGGGAAAGAACGTATCCCACTGCCCTATAAGGTAAATCACACATGCTCTGAGCATGTCCTCCAATATCCGAACTGTCCGCTTCGACTACCCGTCGGTCTGTGGATGGAATGCTTTGTTGAGCTCTACACGGGTGCCCAACTCACTATGTACGGCTCTCCAGAAATGCGAAGTGAACTGAGGACCTCAATCTGATATGATGGACACAGGCACACCGTGCAATCGAACTATCTCCCGAATGTAGATCAGAGCCAACCTCTCTGAAGTATATGTAGTCGCAACCAGAATAAAGTGTGCCGACTTGGTCAACCTGTCGACAATGACCCAAACTGCATCAAACTTCCGCAAGGTCCACGACAATCGAACTAGAAAGTCCATAGTAATGCACTCCCACTTCCACTCAGGTATAGGCATCTGCTGAAGTAGGCCACCTGGCCTCTAGTGCTAATACTTAACCTGCTGACAATTCAAACATCTAGCCACGTAGTCAACTATGTCTTTATTCATTCTCCGCCACCAATAATGCTACCTCAAGTCACGATACCTCTTCGTAGCACCTGGATGATTGGAATACCATGAATTGTGTGCCTCCTCTTGGATCTTCTCCCTCAAGCCATCGACATTAGGAATACATAGGCGACCCTGGAGTCGTAGAACACCATCCTCGCCAATAGAAACCTCCTTGGTACTACCTTGTAGCACTGTCTCTCTGAGAACTGCCAAATGCAAATCATCGAACTGTCGAGCCTTGATCTGCCCCAATGATGAAGACTGAGTAACAACACACACAAAGACTCGGCTGGGCTCTGAAATGTCCAACCTCACAAGTCTGTTAGCCAAGAACCAAACGTCCAAAGCTAGTGGTCTCTCCTCCGCCGAGATGTATGCCAAGCTACCCATACTCTATGCCTTCCTGCTTAAGGCATCTGCGACCACATTTGCCTTGCCCGGATGATAAAGAATGGTGATATCATAACCCTTCAGTAACTCAAGCCATCTACGCTACCTCAAATTGAGATCCCTCTGCTTGAACAAATGTTGTAAGCTGCGATGATCAGTATAAACCTCACATGATACCCCATACAGATAATGCCTCCATATCTTAAGAGCATGAACAATCGCTGCTAACTCTAGGTCGTGCAAGGGGTAGTTCTTCTCATGAATCTTTAGCTGACGTTAAGCATATGTAATAACTCATCCCTCCTGCATCAATACACATCCCAAGACAATGCGTGAAGCGTCACAATAAACCGTATACATCCCCAAACTGGAAGGCAGCACTAGAACTGGTGTTGTGGTCAAAGCTGTCTTGAGCTTCTGAAAGCTCGCCTCACAATCATCGGACCAATGAAAAGGAGCATCCTTATAGGTCAATCAAGCCAATGGTGATGAAATGGATGAAAAGTCCTGCACAAATCGGCGGTAATAACCTGCTAACCCCAGGAAACTCCTGATCTCAGTCACTGAAGTAGGACGCGGCCAACCCTGAACCGCCTCAATCTTCTTGGGATCCACCTTAATATCCTCTCCTGATACAATATGCCCCAAGAATGCTACTGACTCTAGCAGAAACTCACACTTGGAGAACTTAGCATATAACTTCTACTATAGCAAGGTCTGAAGCACTACTCTCAAATGGTGCTTGTGCTCCCCAGGCTACGTGAGTATATCAAGATGTCATCAATGAAGACATTAACAAAGGAATCAATAAGGCATGAACACCCTGTTCATCAAGTCCATAAACGTCGTTGGGGCATTAGTCAAGCCAAAAGACATCACCAGAAACTCATAATGGCCATATCTAGTACGGAAAGCGATTTTTGGGACATCTGAGTCCTGAATCTGCAACGGATGTTACCCTGATCTGAAGTTGATCTTGGAGAACACCCTAGAACCCTGCATCTGGTTGAAAAAATCATCAATGCGCGGCAACGGGTACCTGTTCTTGATGGTAGACTTGTTCAACTGGCGGTAATCAATGCATATCCGCATAGTCACATCCTTCTTCTTTACAAACAACATTGGTGCACCCCAAGGTAACACACTCGGTCTCACATACCCCTTTGCTAAAAACTCCTCAAGCTGCTCCTTCAACTCTTTCAACTCTTTCGGAGCCATACGATATGGTGGGATAGATATAGGCTGGCTGTCGGAAGCCAAATCGATACAGAAATCAATATCACGATCGGATGGCATGCCTGGAAGATCAGAAGGGAACACATCGGTGAACTCACGGACCACTGGAATTGAATCAATCGTCGGAGTCTCTACGGTGGTGTCCTGAACATAAGCTAGATAATCCAAACAACCCTTCTCGACCATATGTCGAGCCTTCAGAAAAGAAATAACCCGACTAGATGTACTGAATGAGGAACCCTTCCACTCCAACCTTGGCAACTCTGGCATCACTAAAGTAACAGTCTTGGCATGGAAATCTAGGACGACGTGATATGAGGATAACCAATCCATGCCCATGATGGCCGGATACCCACTAGAGGAACCCTGAATGGTTGGAGGACGGTATGAACTCTCTGACATGGCACTGAAATAAGCACTGGAAGAATCGTGATGACTAGAATACCCGCCGGAGGAACCCTGAATGGCTAGTGGGCGATAAGAACTCTCCGACATCGCACTAAAATAAGGTCTCACTGGAGCACCCCGAGGAGGTGGTGGGGGTGCTGAATATGGGCGCCTGCTAGGCTGGCCCCTCCCGAACTGACCTCTGCCCCTATCCGGGGCACCTCTAAACTCCCTAAAACATCAGGCCCTCTTGTCCTGCTGCCTCTGCTCTCTAATCCTCATACGGTATCCCTCAATCCTACGAGAAATCTCCACTACCAGCTAATAAGGAGTCCCCATATCAACCTCTCAGGCCATGTTGGTCCTAATACCAAAATGCAACCCTGCAACAAACCTCCGCACCCTCTCTTTGTCGGTAGGAAGTATCATCACTACGTGGCGGGACAACTCATAAAACCTCGCCTCATAGTCGATCACCGACATCTGACCTTACTCAAGCTGCTCAAACTGATACCGTAGCTCTTCCCCCTCAGATGGTGGAATATACCTATCCAGGAAAAGCTGTGTAAACTGACTCTAAGTAATGGGAGGAGAACCCGCTGGCCTGCCAAGAACATAAGACTGCCACCATCTACGGGCCCTACCTCCAGCTGGAATGTAGTGAAGTCAGCCCCATGAGATTCCAGTATCCTCATGTTGTGCAGTCTGTCCCTACACCTATCCATGAAATCCTGAGTATCCTCATGACGCTCACCTCCGAAGACAGGAGGTATAAACTCGTCCATCTGTCCATTAACTTCTGCGGATCGTCGTCCGCAGCTGGACTAGGCTCAGGTGCTTCTACTGCAACTAGTTGGGCCCTATCTGCGGGTGGTGCACCCGGAGTTTGATAGACTGCAGCTACATGTCTTGGGTCCTGGGCAGTAGGGGTCTGTGCTCCCCCTCTCGCCTGAGATGTGGCTGGGTCCTCTGGAAATAAACCAGCTTGAGTCATAGTATCCATGAACCGCAACATACAGACCATGACCTCCTGGAAACCCGATGTTGTCATAAAGTCCACCGGGGTAGGCTCAACTGCGGGCACCTTGCCCTGCTCCTCAATGATAGGATCCCTCGCAGGATCCGCCGGTGGTGCAACTGGGGCAGCTCTGGGACTCCCTCGTCCCCTACCTCGGGCTGGTTCCCTCCCCCGGCCTCTACCTCGGCCTCTAACAACGAGGGGAGAAGCTCCTCCCGGATCTGGAACATATGTTGTGCGCGTCCTCACCATCTGTGAGAGAATAGAAGAAGGAAATTTAGTATACCATCAACTGCACGATAGAAGATGAATAAAGAGTAGTTTACTAACTCCTTATAGCCTCTCGAAGATAAGTACAGACGTCTATGTGCCGATCAGCAAGACCCTATTAGGTTCGCCCATGACTTGTGAGACCTACGTGAACCTAGGGCTCTGATACCATGTTGTCACGACCCAAGTTCCATCGTAAGTCGTGATGGCGTCCAACACCATTGTTAGGAAAGCCAACTCTAATCAACTAGTGATTTCTCATTTATTTTACCAACCAATCCCGTCTTTTACTAAATCTTAAATTTAAAACAGCCGATAATTAACAAGTTCATAGTACCACAGATATAACCGAAAATAATAGTATACCAAGTGTGTGCCAGGAACTAGGGTCACAAGTACTAGGGCAACTAGTAGAATGTACAAAAATACCACTATCTTACTGCCTGAAACAGAATAGACAGTACATAATAACAACAAAAGAAGAGAACTCCGGTATGCTGCTGAACGGCTCGAAAAGGGTAGCTCACCGTGAGATATCGATCAGGAATCAGGAACGCGCGCCGGACGGGTAACTAGATGCACTTGCCTCATATGATGTACAGTTAAGTACAAAAGCGTAGTAGGAGTACATAAAAAATATGTACCCAGTAAGTATCCAGTCTAACCTTGAAGAAGTAGTGACGAGGGGTCGACTTGACACATACTAGGACCAAACAGTATATATATATTTAAGTATGAGTCTAAGCATGGATATAAGGCTAGGTAATAGATAGTAACAAGTAGTGACAGACTTTTTATAAATACACATTTCAATTTCTATCATTTCAGTTGACAATTTATATTTCAAGGCATTTAAAGTAGATTAAAGTCACCGAAAAGTGCCAGGCAATTAGCATGCGCATATAATGTCAAGGGTGTACGGTCCGATCCAACAAATAATAAAATATGCACTGTCGAAGGGTCAAACAGCAAGAACCATAGATGCATCTATTAACCTGCCGAGGCGAACGACCCGCTCCCATGAGAGTAGTGAAAAGGATCACCCCGTTCACGGAATATAATTGCGAAGCGGTTACATATAACCATGACATGTTTTTCTTTTCTCAAACCCGTTTTATAAATGATAATTTACTTGAAACCTTCACATTATTGAAAATCTTGAAATAAATTCTCATACAACACAAATAGAGCATATAATCAATTAACAGTGTTCGCAAAGCATATGTAAGCCTAAAACTACCCGGACATAACAGGAATAGTAACTACGTCACTTCGTGCGCTCGTAGTCCCCCACAGATAATCACATGGTATATAAATACACCTATGGGGACATTTCCCTCTTGCAAGGTTAGAAAGAAGACTTACCTTGCCCCCAAAGCTTACTTCCGAGCTCAAGAATGCTCTCAAACTCCCAAAGCCGGAGCCGGACAAATCCAAAACTATTCAAATATGGTGAAAAACTAATCAATATAGGCGTCAAAGTTCACATTTCCCCTATTAGGGTGATTACCCAACCCAAATTGCAAGATTCCTAAAATTTTGCCCCGGGCCCACGTGCTCGTATTTCGGAAATTTATGAAAAAATCGTTACCCATAACCTAAGGATCAAGAATATATTATTTTTACTTCATTCCATAACGAATTCTATGGTAAAATCTTGTTTTTATCAAAACCCTAGGTTTTTACTCTAACCCACAATTTTCACTAATTTACATGGTGTAATCTATGCCTAAACTATGTATTTAACTCACATTAAGTAGAAATTACTTACCTCGCAATTCTAGGCTGAAATCCCCTTTTTGGAAGCTCCCAAATCGCCCAAGAAAGGAATGAAATGTGTCAAAATGACACATTCCCCGTATTAAATGAAGGCATTGCCTTCAGCGATTTACGCACCTTCGGTTAGGGGACCGAATCTGCGGCCTCGCTTCTGCAAGGGAAGGTCCGCATCTGCGGAATTTGGCCGGGCTAGCTGAGGCCGCATCTACAGAATTTGGCCGGGCTAGCTGGGGCCGCACCTGCAGTCTAGGGGCCGCTTCTGCGGTTCTGTTTCTGCGGAAGAGGAGCCGCATCTGCGATTCCTGGGCTCCTCCCCTTGGGCCTCACCTGTGAGGGGTTGGCCGCTTCTACGGTTTTTCACCTGCTGCTGGCCAACCACAGGTGCGATTATGACATATGCCTGGAGCTTCAACTTCTTCCAACATTTTCTAACTTAACTAGAGCCTCGTCTAATTGACGCTCGGGGTCCCCGAGGCCCCGCCCGAACATACTGAAAAGTTTGAAATCATAAAACGGACTCGCTCGAACCCTCAAAACGCCCGAAACAATGCTAAATGTAAGAATCACCCCCTAAAACCCATTGAATCTAACTTATAAACTTCAAGTTCTTCACTCTGCCTCCAATGTAAGGAACACACTTATACTACTCGCATTGATACCAAATTTTGCGTACAAGTCTTAAGTGACAATATGGAAATATTCCCGATCTCGGAATTCCGTTCGGACCTCGATATCATAAAAACCCACTCCAAACCAAATTTAAAGAACTTCAAAATCCTTAAGGAATCAACTTTCACTATTAGGCGTCAAAACGCTCCCGGGTCATCCAAAGCCCGATCCAGACATACGCCCAAGTCCGAAATCATCACGCGAACCTGTTGGAACCTTAAAATCCAGATTCCGAGGTTGTTTACTCAAAATGTTGACCGAAGTCAAACATGGCCTTTAAAGCCAACCTTAAGGAACCAAGTGTTCCGATTTCAACCCAAACTTTTCCAAATCCCGAACCAACCATCCCGCAAGTCATAAATCAGTAAAAGAAAGTATGAAAAGTTTTATTGAGGGGAATGGGGTTCTAGAAAAAAAAATGACCAGTCATGTTGTTATATTTTTTTGAAAAAAAGTGGAAGAAGATTATAGAAAAGTTATTGACCTAGTGGAGAAGATGAATTAAACCCACACAAGTCCTTCAAAATAGACCCTTAACTGGGAGTAAATAAATGTATATAAGGAACTTTATGAGAGTTCTAGGATGTTGGGGTTTGTTTGGATAAAAAAGTAGATGAAAATGGCGAAGTCTTCTAGAATATTGTAGGGTTGTTGTGGGGTTTATATGTATATACGTATTTTTTATTATTATAAGTAATATAATAAAATAGAAAGTATAATGAAAAGCCTGTACTTGGTCGACCATCTTTTCCTTTTCTATATAATAGATCATCATTTCCCTCATACCTTTGTTTGCTTGTGAAAATTAACTTAATTGGTCGAAACATGAATCCAGGTTTGTTTGCTCAAAGCATTCATTACATGATTTTGTTCCTCCTTCAAATTTTGAATTTCTACCATAATTCTTCTATGTAGTTAGTTATTATTAACAATAAAATTCAAAAAATAAATAAAGATGATACAAAATAACATAAGAAAATTCTGGAAAGCTTTTATGTTAAAAACTGAGAAAAATATGAAATTTTTGCCTTAAAATCCATTTGAGTTGACTTTGGTCAATGCTTTGAGCAAACAAATATGGATTCATGTTTTGACAGTTTCGATGGGTCCATATCGTGATTTGGGACTTGGGCGTATGCCCGGAATCAAATTCGGAAGTTCCTAGCCCGAGTTATCGCACTTTTTTGAAATTTGAAAGTTAAAGGCTTAATGACTTTGAAATGTTTGACCAATATTTGAATTTTTGGATATCAAGTCCGTAACTTGGTTTCGGAACCCGGTATAGGTTCAATAATATATTTATGACTTGTCTGTCAAATTTGGTGAGAAACGGAGTTGGTTTGACGTGATTCGGACGTCTGATTGTGAAATTAGAAGTTCATGAGTTTTCTTAAAAGTTTCCTTTGATTTGATTCTAAATTAGTATTTATAGGTGTTATTTTGGCTATTTGATCACACGAGCAAGTTAGTATGATGTTTTTAGACTTGTGTGCATAATTAGTTTAGAGACCCGAGGGCTCGGGTGAGTTTCAGATAGGCTACAGAGTGAAATTTGGACTTAGGAGTGTGCTGGTGTGTTTCAGATCTGGTGCAGGCCTCAGACCTTGCAATTGCGAGGTTAGGCTTCACATTTGCAACCACTAATGGATTAGCATTTGCGAGAAACTCATCGCATTTGTGAAGAGAAGCTAGGGCCTCTTATGTTCGCAGTTGCAAAGTGGGATAGGAGGGTACAATGATCGCAATTGCGATCAAACAATCGCATTTGCGGAAGGTCAAAGTTTGCATTTGCGAACAAATCATCGCAAATGCGAAGACAACATGAATGGAAGGGACTTCGTATTTGCGATTGTTTCTTCGCATCTGTGGGGCTCACACTTGCAAACCGCAGGTCGCAAATGAGACATCTGCAACTGACCAAATAGCTGAGAAAACGGGATTTTTGTTCATTCTCTCAAAAATTCAAACTTAGAAACCCTAGAGGCGATTTTTAAAAGAACTCTTCTACCCCAAATTATTGGTAAGTGATTCTAAACTAGTTTATTTCATTCTTTCATTGCATTTTCTAATATTTTAACCTAAAATCTTGTGTTTTTATGGTGGAAATTGGGGGTTTGGGTAGAATTAGGGATTTTTGTAAAATGGGAATTTAGACCTCAAATTGAGGTCGGATTCCAAAATAAATTACATAAACGGGCTCGGGGGTGAATGGGTAATCGTGTTTTGGTCCGAATTTTGGGTTTGACCAAGCGATCCCAGGGGTTGACTTTTGTTGATTTTTCAATAATGACCTAAACTGAATCCTTTGCAAACGTGGGTAGTTCCTAAGGCTTAATTTCAATCTTTTGGTTGGTAATTTGCTAGATTCTATTGGTTCGGAGGCTTGTTTGAAAGTCAAAGTTGTGGTTGAGCTATGAGTGGACTTTTGGAGCGAGGTAAGTGTCGTGGTTAACCATGACTTGAGGAATTAGGAATTTTTTGTCTATTTGATACATGTTTAGATGTTGGGTACAACATATATGTGAGGTTACGAGTACTTATATGTTGCTGTCGGGTTAAAGCATCCGGGTGGGACTTTTTTCTTGCAATTATTGCTTACTTTGATCATGTTATCCATGCTTAGGCAGGTTATTTGTTAAATTGATCGTTCTTACCGTGTTTATGGGATTTTGTGATAATTGAGTATTGATTCCAAAGTTGAGATTGGTATTGTGGAACCATCATTGAAGTAAGGATTTTTCTTGTCGATCCTACCTCCCTGTTATTACTTGTTCATTGTTATGTGGTAAGGGAGAGTATTAAAGCACGAAGGGTGATGTCGTGCCATGTTGTGAGTGTTGATGCACGAAGGGTAATTCCGTTCCATATTGTGAGTGTTAATGCACGAAAGGTGATTCCGTGCCATATTGTGAGTATTAATGCACGAAGGATGATTTTGTGCTATGTTATGAGAGTTAATGCACGAAGGGTGATTCCCTTCCGTATTTATTGATTTATATTGAGGGTGAGAGTAAAAGCACGAAGGGTGATGTCGTGCAGTATCATTGTTTAATTGTGAGGTTGAGAGTAAAAGCACGAAGGGTGATACCATGCAATTTTCTTCATTGTGCTTAAGTGTTCTCACTTGTTAAAGGCATATTGACTGTTCTGGTTATCATTTCCACTGTATCTCTCGTATCTTGTATCCCCTTTAGCATGTCCCCCTCCCAAATAGTACATTATTAGCTTTTATCTGTTGTTATCTTGTACATATACTGTTATTTGCACATGTTTATTATGTGAGTGTCTTGTCATAGCCTCGTCACTACTTCGCCGAGGTTAGGCTCGACACTTATGAGTACATAGGGTCGGTTGTACTCATACCACACTCTGCACTTGTGCAGATTTTCGTACCGGCCCTAGCTGATCGTGAGGCTTAGCAGCTTGGACTTGCTTATTGGAGACTCAAGGTAGATCTGCTGGCGTCCGCATACCTTGGATTCCCCTTCTATTTTCCCATATTTTACTGTTTCTTTGTATTTAGAACAATTGTATTTCTTTCAGACTCTGTTTGTAGAAAATCTTAGAAGCTCGTGAGTTGTGACTCCAAATCCGAATTGTATCAGATATTATGGGCTTTATGCTATTCCGCATTTCAGATTTTGCTTTTATTTAGCTTAATTGATTCTGTTATTGAAATTGAATAAAATTGGCTTAAAGAATCCTCTAACGTTGGCTTGCCTAGAAGGTGAAATGTTAGGCGCCATCACAGTTTCGAAGGTGGGAATTACGGGTCGAAAGCGTGGTTGACAAACACGTTGACCAGGATCCTTGACAAACCCACCCAAAAGGCGAACAAAGAGAATGTAAGAACTTGCGTTGCACCAAAAGCAGTTGAGCAACACGGCCCTCCTCCCGTGACAGGTATCACTCACAATGTTAATAATGAAGGTGACGACACCCTCACAACCATTTTGAAGAAGATGGAGGAGATGGAAAATGAAAATAAAATGCTCCAGAATCAAATGAAAGAGTGCCCAAGAGAGGGTAGACAAGACACTGGGCGCCCCGAAACTCTTGCCAAAAAGGGATGCTGGTCGTTTTGTTTCGAAACCGTACAGTGATGAAGTCGCACCGCATGCCATACCTAAAACTTTCAAAATTCTGTTGTACCTGAAAATATACGACGGTACGACGGACCCTGAGGATCATGTGACTCACTATGTCACCACAGTAAAAGGCAATGACCTCGCCAAAGAACAAGTATCATCCATACTATTGAAAAAGTTCGGCGAAACCTTCACCGAGGATACACTAACTTGGTATTTGCACCTGCCTGCGTGCTCCATTGAGACGTTGAAGAAATGGCCGGCAAATTTGTAACGGCTCACACTAGAGCTAAGAATGCAGAAGCGGGAGTCAATGATATATTTTCCTTCAAACAGTCACCCGGCGAAGGTCTGAGGGACTTCCTCATCGGGTTCAACCGTGTAAGGATGACCTTACTGAATGTACCAGAAGGAATGTAAGTAGCAGCTTTCCAGAATGAGTTGAACAGGAGCCGTTCAAGGTCAACCAGAAATTTTTTGAGCCGACTCATGAAATATCCCCCGACCACTTGGGACGAGATACACAACGCCTATTGCGCCGAAGTACGAGCTGAAAAAAGCGACCTAAACGGGCCAACCCAACGGTTGACCTCAGTACAAACTGAGTCCAGGAAAGATCGGAGAAACGATAATAGAAGAGATCTTGCAGGTGTATGACTCAACTGGGAAAGACATCAACCATATGTCAAAGACGTCGTCATGTCGTCTCCCCGGCACGACGAAGGTCCGTCTAGGCCGAGAACAGGAACTCACCGAAGCAAGAGAGGTATGCCTACCTTACTATCTGCTCACAATTTCTATGTTTCTCCCTCAGAAATAGTCTACGCACTGGAGAAGCTCGGCCCAAAAGTGAAGTGGCCGCAGAACATGAGGTCTAACCCGAACACCAGAAAGTCAAATGTTCTATTTGAATTCCACCAGGAACGGGGTCATAAAACCGAGGACTGTATCGCTCTAAGATAAGAGGTCGTGAACATGCTTCACCAAGGACACTTGAAACAGCTGTTAAGCAATCGAGGAAGGGACAACTTTGCTCGAGGACGCGAACAACATCAAGGTCCACCAAAACCACCTTCTGCAGCTCGGACCATCCAAATGATTATCGGAAGGGGCAAAGATGCATCAATCAACAACATAAAATTCATGACCACCAACAAGCTCAAATGGTCAATCACTTATGAACGGTACGACAAACTCGAAGAAAGTATCATCTTCGATAAGTCTTATACCCATAGTTTGGTTTTTCCTCACTATGATGCTGTTGTTATCTCTTTACGTATATTAGATACGGATGTGAAACGTATTATGGTGGACGATGGGAGCGCCGCATGCATTATCCACCCTCGATTACTTTCCCAAATGAAACTCGAGGATAAGATAGTGCCACGCTGCATCACACTAACGGGTTTTAACAATGCAGTTGAACGGACATCTAGAGAAATCACACTCCCCGTCCTGACTAGCAGTGTCACTCTGGAAACCACGTTCCATATCATGGATCAGGACACTGCGTACAACTCTATCATAGCTCGGCCTTGGATACACGCCATGAAGGACATCCCCTCCATCTTGTACCAAGTCATCAAATTTTCCACCCCATGGGGAGTATTCAGCAGCCGAGGGGAACAACACACTTTTCGAGAATGCTATCGCATCCCCCAGTATTGTACATACACCCAACAAATGAAGGGCAAAGATAAAAAGACATAGCATTTAACAGGGTCGAGGTCGAACGATGATGAAGGGATGAAGGGAAGGACGTAATCAGAGACCCCGAAATCGTAGAAGCCACGGGATCAACCGTAGAAGATCTCGATCCTGTCTAACTTGATGATAATGACCATAGCAAGAAAGCCAACATCAGCCACAAACTTCAGGAACCAGGTAAATTCCGTCATTTCTTATCTAACAACGCATACTTGTTTGCCTTTTCCCATGCAGACATGCCGGGTATCCCGAAGGAGATAGCAACACACAAGTTGAACGTCGACCTATTTTACCCCGATAAGGCACGTTAGGCGGAAGTTCAATTCTGTAATAAATGATGCAGTCCGCGAAGATGTTGAAAAACTATTGGAAAACAGCTCCATTAGAGAATCAAAATACCCCCAATGGATCGCCAACGTAGTCATGGTGAAAAAGAAGAACGGAAAATGGCGGATGAGCGTGGACTTCACAGATTTGAACAAAGCATGCCCGTAAGACTCATTCCCCCTACGTTATATCAACCAACTCATTGACGCAACAGCCGGGCACGATCTACTAAGATTCTTAGTCGCATACTCAAGCTACAACCATAT
This sequence comes from Nicotiana knightiana, assembly GCA_005239525.1. Lineage (NCBI taxonomy): Eukaryota > Viridiplantae > Streptophyta > Magnoliopsida > Solanales > Solanaceae > Nicotiana > Nicotiana knightiana. The sequence continues at coordinate 198,017 of ML389153.1, forward strand.
CCTCATGGAAGAGGAAGACCAGGAAAAGACCACCTTTATCATCCACTAGGGTACGTATTGTTACAAGGTGATGCCTTTCGGACTAAAAAATGCAAGGGCGACGTATAAGAGGTTGGTGACAAAGATGTTCAAAGACCTACTCGGAAAAACCATGGAGGCCTACATCGACGATATGTTGGTCAAGTCAAAAATGAAAGAGGATCACATCGACCACCTGAAAGAAGCCTTCGATATACTCAGGCGATATGGAATGAAACTGAACCCTGAAAAGTGTGCCTTCAGCGTAACCTCGGGGAAATTCCTCGACTTCCTAGTGTCACAACGAGGTATCGAGGTCAACCCCGACCAAATCAAAGCTATAAAATAAATACCGGAGAACTTAACCAGTAAGAAACAGGTTCAGAGACTGACCGGCGATATAGCCGCCCTGTCAAGATTAATATCTCATGGTCCTCCGACAGATGCCACAAGTTCTTTGGCGTACTCAAGAAAGACAACGACCTCCAATGGACCTCTAAGTACGTCGACGCCTTGAAAGATATAAAGGCATACTTATCATCACCCCCACTTCTCTGGAACCTGGAGAACGCATCCTCGTTTATCTGCCCGTGTCCGATGGCAGTGAGTGCAGTCCTAGTCCGAGAAAATAAAGGTACACGATCTCCCGTCTATTACATTAGAAAAACCTTAGTCGTCGCCGAGACGAGGTACCCGCACCTCGAAAAGTTGGCCCTGGATTTGGCCATAACTTCACGAAAGCTTAGACCTACTTTCAGTGCCACCCTATATCGGTAGTCACGAATTTTCCCCGGAGGAGTATTTTGCATAAACCCGAGTTGTCTGGCAGATTGGCCAAATGGGCCATAGAGTTAAGAGAGCATGATATAACCTATCAACCGCGAACAACGATAAAGTTGCAAGTGCTTGTCGACTTCGTCGCCGACTTCAGCACAAAAATAATGCCTGAAGTCAAAAGAGAAGCCGCCAACACCTCCCCTCAAATACAGGACCTATGGGTTTCTTACACCGATGGCGCCTCTAATGCATTAGGGTCTGGACTGGGACTCGTGCTCGAGGTCCCGACAGGCAAAGTAATTTGCCAGTCCATAAGATGTCCGGACATGACTAACAATGAGGCCGAGTATGAGGCCGTGATTGCAAGATCAAAGAGCAAAGACTACAAAAATACCAGGCCGAGATCTGCAAGCTGCTGCCTGAATTCGAGAATGCCAGCTCGACCAAATCCTTCGAGCACAGAATATCGAAGCAGGCAACCTCGACAAACTAGCGGCAGTCACTAAAAGCATAACCGAAGAAGGAAACGTAGTCACTCTCCTCCACTCATCGATCGATCAAATCGAGGTAAGAACTTTAAACCTAACTTGGGACTGATGCAACCGTATTGTTACATACTTACAGGACGGTGTGCTCCCAGATGATAAAAAAGAAGTGAAAAAACTTTGAATGCAGGCGGCCAGGGTCAACTTCATAAATAATGACATGTACAAAAGAACGTATGGCGGCCCCCTAGCAAAATGCTTGGGTCCAAACCATACGTGACACGTTCTAGAAGAAGTCCACGAAGGCCACTGCTGATCTCATTCCGGCAATCGAGCAATAGTCAGATGTCTCATATGATCAGGCTACTACTGGCCCACAATGGAAAAAGAGGTCGCCGACTTGTTGAGAAAATGCGAGCAATGCCAAAAATACGCCCCTATGAACCACCGAGCGGGCGAGCACCTCCACTCGGTCACCTACCTTGGCCTTTTATCAAATGGGGGATGGACATCGTCGGCTGCCTCCCAGCGGGGCGAGGTAATGTACAATTTCTTTAAGTTTTAGTTGACTATTTTTTCAAGTGGGTGGAAGCAGGTTCATTCGCTAGATACGCGAACAAGAAGTGATCGCTTTCATATGGAAGAATATTGTGTGCCTCTTAGGCCTCCCCAAAGAGATCAGTTGTGACAACGGGCCTCAATTCATCGTCGGGTTCTTCGAGAAATGGCACATCAAAAGAATACTCTCCACGCCATACCACCCCGCGGGCAATGGGCAAGCGGAATCCTCCAACAAATCAATACTGAATATCATGAAGAAAAAGCTCGAGAACGCCAAGGGACTATGGCCGGAACTACTGTCGAAAGTGCTCTGGCCATACCGCACAACACCGAAAACAAGCACAGGAGAGACACCTTACTCATTAGTCTATGGGACTGATACAGTAATACCAGTCGAGGTTGGAGAACCAATTCTGAGATACTCCCATGAGAGCAGGTCGAGAAACGACGAAAGCAGAAGGCAAGACCTCGATGAAGCCGAAGGACGGAGAGATATGGCTTACATAAGGATGATTGCCAAAAACAATTGGCAGAACGCTACTACAACAAAAAATCCAAGGCCAGACCACTCAAAGTCGGGGACTACGTACTCAAGGCCAAAACAGAGGCAAGCAAGGACCCTCGGGAAGGGAATCTGGGAATGAATTGGGACGGCCCGTACAAAATCACAGCAACAGCAAACAAAGGGTCATTTCAACTGGAAACGATGGAAGGAAAACTACTCCCAAACAACTGGAACATCGCCCACCTCAAGTACTTTAACTTCTAAGGAAAAATGTACCCTGAGCCGTACTCTTTTTCCCTTACCTGAGTTTTGTCCCAATTGGGTTTTCTTGGGAAGGTTTTTAATGAGGCGACGAGGAGGACATTTCGAGTTAAAGCACGAGTAGGTGAGAACACAAGTCAATCAGTTCATTGCCCGACCTCTCAATACTTCTCCAGGTCGACCAATGAAGGGACTAGATTGACTGGGACAGGAATACCAGCGCGGAAAACATGTAAATTTCCCCAATATATATGTAAGAAAGCATACAAGTACATGAATTTTGCCCATGTTTTCACCAACACAACACTGCGTCAATTAAGAAAAAACTCACATTCGACCTCGTTCGAATCAATCAAAATAATGTTCGACCTCGTTCGAACTAACTAAGAGTAACATTCGACCTCTCTCGAATTAACTCACATTCGACCTCGTTCTAATCAATCAAAATAACATTGGACCTCTTTCGAACTAACAAAGAGTAACATTCGACCTCGTTCGAATCAATCAAAATAACGTTTGACCTTGTTCGAATTAACTAAGAGTAACATTCGACCTCTCTTGAATTAACTCACATTTACCTCGTTCGAATCAATTTAAGTAACATTTGATCTCATTCAAATTAATTAAGGTGACATTCGACCTCGTTCGAACTAACTAAGAGTAACATTCGACCTCGCTCAAATTAACTCACATTCGACCTCGTTCGAATCAATCAAAATAATGTTCTACCTCGTTCGAATTAACTAAGAGTAACATTCGACCTCGCTCGAATTAACTCACATTCTACCTCGTTCGAACCAATCAAAATAACGCTCGACCTTGCTCGAACTAACTAAGAGTAACATTCGACCTCACTTGAATTAGCTCACATTTGACCTCGTTCGAATCAATTTAAGTAACATTCGACCTCGTTCGAATTAATTATGGTGACATTCGACCTCGTTCGAACTAACTAAGAGTAGCATTCTACCTCGCTCGAATAACTCACATTTGACCTTGTTTGAATCAATCAAAATAACATTGGACCTCGTTCGAACTAACTAAGAGTAACATTCGACCTCACTCGAATTAACTCACGTTCGACCTCATTCGAGTCAATCAAAATAACGTTCGACCACGTTCGAACTAACTAAGAGTAGCATTTGACCTCGCTCGAATTAACTCACATTTGACCTCGTTCGGATCAATTTAAGTAACATTCGACCTCGTTCGAATTAATTAAGGTAACATTCGACCTCGTTCGAATTAATTAAGGTAACATTCGACCTCGTTCGAACTAACTAAGAGTAATATTCGACCTCGCTCGAATTAACTCACATTCGACCTCGTTCGAATCAATCAAAATAATGTTCTACCTCATTTGAACTAACTAAGAGTAACATTCAACCTCGCTCGAATTAACTCACATTCGACCTCGCTCGAACCAATCAAATAACGTTCGACCTCGTTCGAAAGAGTAACATTCGATCTCGCTCGAATTAACTCACATTCGACCTCGTTCGAATAAATTTAAGTAACATTTGACCTCGTTCAAATTAATTATGGTGACATTCGACCTGGTTCGAAATAACTAAGAGTAACGTTCGACCTCGCTCGGATTAACTCACATTCAACCTCGTTCAAATCAATCAAAATAATGTTCGACCTCGTTCAAACTAACTAAGTGTAACATTCGACCTCGCTCGAATGAACTCACAATCGACCTTGTTCGGATCAATCAAAATAACGGTCAACCTCGTTCAAACTAACTAAGAGTAACATTCAACCTCGCTCGAATTAAATCACATTCGAACTCGTCCGAACCAATTTAAGTAACATTCGACCTTGTTCGAATTAATTATGGTGACATTCGACTTTGTTCGAACTAATTAAAGTCATATTCGAACTCACTAGAATTAAGTCACACTCGACCTTGTTCGAGTTAACATCCACCAACACGAACACGACTAAATTCAAAGTTCTTCTAGTCAAGGCAGCCAAACGATAAAAATACACAAGACCAAACGGAGAAGATTCAGAAACAAATAGCAAAAATAGCATTCCACATTCAAAAGTATATTCTTATAAGGGCTTAATAAACGCCAGCAAAAAGAACACAAAAAATTACAAAGGCATAACTATTCAGTAGCACCATCTCCACCATCGGCCTCACCATCAGAGTATGCGACCTCATACCAGGCACCTTGTTCAATCCCGCCAAAGTCCTCGTCACCATCACCAGCCCCCGGCATAGCAGGATCATAACCACAGGCGACCTGAGTTGCGCACACCTTAGCACGAGCATCCTCAAACTCAGCCTCGAAAACCCTCCCCGCCGTCATTAAATCCCTGAATATGTCTAGTTGGGCCTCAGCGTGGATCTACTTCTCGTATAAATCCCGTGAAACATCGGGATAAGGGGAAGTGTGAGAGGAGGACGGATAAGCCAACAACTACACCTTCTCGGCATCTAGAACGACAGTCTAATCACTAAGGTTTGAAACCTCTTTCTCAAGCCCCCCAATTCGCTCATCAAGTCGTGCTTCCCTGAGCATGGTCGTGTAACAACCCGACCAGTTATTTTGCTTTCTAAAATCCCGTGCTCCTAAATAAGACCTTTCTATACTTGCTTTTACTGGTTTATGACTTGCGGGGATGGTTGGTTCGATATTTGGAATAGTTTGGGTTGGAATTGGAACACTTAGTTCCTTAAGGTTGGCCTTAAAGGTCAAGTTTGACTTCAGTCAACATTTTTAGTGAATGACCTCGGAATCGGGATTTAAAGGTTCTAATAGGTTCGTATGATGATTTCGGAATTGGGCGTATGTTCGGAATGGGTTTTGGATGACCCAGGAGCGTTTCGGCGCCAAATAGTGAAATATGATTTTTGAAGTTCAAAATTTGAGGTTTGGAACGTGTTTTAATGATATCGAGGTCCGAACGGAATTTCGAGACCGGGAATAGTTTTGTAGTGTCATTTATGACTTGCTCTCAAAATTTGGTGTCGTTCCGAGTAGTATAAGTACGTTTCGGCGTGTTGGAAGTGAATTTATGAACTTAAAGTTTATAAGTTGAATTTAGTTGGTTTTGAGGTATGATTCTTAGATTTAATGTTGTTTCGGGCATTCTGAAGGTTCAATCGAGTCTGTTTTATGATTTGGAACTTGTTGGTATGTTTGGACGGGGCCTCGGGGGCCCCGGATGCCATACGGACGTCGCGCGAGGCAAGTTCAAGCTCTAAAAGAGCTGTTGCTGCACCAGATCTGGTGCGACTACACCTGCAATTGGCCAGCCGCAGGTGCGGTCGAAGCCTCGCAGATGCGGCCATCGAGAGGGTGCCCAGGATCCGCAGATGCGGTCCTTTCTTCGCAAAAATAGAGTCGCAGGTGCGGGCCCCCTTCCACAGGTGAGATCCATGCCAGCCCCTCCTTTTCCATAGATGCGGACCTTGATCCGCAGAAGCGAGACCGCAGGTGCGGTCCACTTGCCGCAGGTGAGAAAGCACTGGAGGCAGTGAGGTCGTTTTAAAATTGAGACTTAGGCATATTTGAGGGCATTTATCACAACCTTGGGCGATTTAGGAGCTCTCAAATTAGACTTAGCACATTGAGGTAATGTATTTCGTACTTAATGTGAGTTTATTACTTAGTTTTTGGGTAGATTAACACACAAAGATTAGTGAAAATTGTGGGTTTAGAGTAAAACCTAGGGTTTTGATAAAAAATAGGATTTAACCACGAAATTTATTATGGAATCTAGTAAAAATCATATATTATTGATCTTTAGGTTATGGGTAACAACTTCCCTTAAAAATTTCAGGAATCTGAGCATGTGGGCCCGGGGTTGAATTTTAGGAATCTTGCAAACTAGGTTGGGTAACCATCTAAATAGGAAATTTGTGAACTTTTGAGCATGGATTGATTAATTTATGCAATGTTTGGTTAGTTTCGAGTTGTTGGGCGACGAATTTGGAGATATAGGCGCATTCTTGAATCGGGAAGTAGGCTTGATATGAGGTAAGTCTCCTTTCTAACCTCGTAAGAGGGAACTTCCCCCTAGGTGAATTAATTGATCATGTGAATAATTGTGGGGGACTATGTACGTACTAGGTGAAGAGGGTCTGTGCGTAGTGACTATTCTTTCTATGTCCGGTAGTTTAGGTTTACATCATGCTTTGTGAACATTGTTAATTGATTTACATGCGCTATCATCATTGAGTGAAAGTTTATATCAATATCTTAAGAATTTAAAGGTTTCAAGTAAATCATTAATTTGAAAAATGAATTGAGGAGAATGTGTTATGTTTATGTGAAACCGCTTCGCAATTATATTCCGCGAGCGGGGTGATTTCTTCCACTACTCTCATGGGAGCGGGTCGTTCGCTTCGTCAGGTTAATAGATGCATCTACGGTTCGCGTCGTTCGACCCTTCGGCAGTGCACATTTACTTTCTGTTGGATCGGGTTGTATGTCCTCGGCATATTATGCACATGTTATTTTCTTGGTATTTTACTGTGATTGTTAAACCGATCAAAGTCCCTGGAGAATAAAATTAGTAACCTGTTTGATAGGAATTGACACATAAATGTACTTGTGCAAAGACTTGTCATTTCTTGTCTTTATTGTTATTCATCTTTGATATTCATGCTTAGTCTTATATTTAAATAAATTGTTTTGTCCCTATTAAGTGTCAAGTCGACCTCTCGTCAATACTTCTTCGAGATTAGACTGGATACTTATTGGGTACATAATGTTTATGTACTCATGCTACGCTTCTGTACTTAACTATACAGGTTCTAAGGCAGGTGCATCTGGTTATCAGTCCGGAGCACGTTCTTGACTTCACGAGATCAGAGATTCCACGGTGAGCTGCTTCTCTTGATGTCGTTCAACAGCACATTGGAATCTTTCCCTTTTGTTATTCTGTCTATATCCTCTCAGATAGTAGGATAGACGTATTCTTTTGATTTCCTTGTACTAGATGCATGTATACTTGTGACACCAGTTCCTGGCACACACATTGTAGACTATTCTTTTGAAAATGTAACTATTTAAATTTAACTTCTTGATCATTGCAATTAAATTCGCCTTTGATATTTGTTATTTTCCCATGCTTGTGACAAACACTCGAGTATTGTTAATAAAGTTTTATAAAATTAAATGGAACCCACTATAATTGTGTTGGCTTGCCTAACATCACCGTTGGGCGCCATCGCGACTTAGATTAGGATTTGGGTCGTGATAGTCCGTCTCTGTATCATTCGCCCGCTAGGACCGGAGGACGCGGATAGCATCTTCCAACGCCTCCACCTTCGCCAAAGCCGCCACCCTAGTCTCCTCGGACTTCTCCAATTCTGTCGCCTTCTCTATCACCTCATCCAAATTGTTATCTTTGATCGAACTCTGCTCAAGCTCGGCCTGCAGAGATGCCACTGGGGTTTGAAGGTCTGCACACTCAGCCTCGACCCCCTTTCTCACTTCGAGCTCGTCCTCTTTATCTCTAAGTGCCCCCTCGAGCTCGTTGTATTTACCAATGACTCTCATAACCTCATCGTCTTTTTGCTTCAGCTCATCCCTAATGGCCTGGAAGTTACCGTCGACACCAAACCTCTTGTAGAGCTCACAGTGCTTGATGTCGTACTCACGGTACTTCCTCTCTATTTTCTTGAAAATAGCTTTCCGCATATCCTCTCGGCGGCTACTCTTAATCTCCAAAATGATGGTCTAAAGAAAAAAAAAGATCAGAAGAAGAAGGAATCAGTCTAAAAAGAAAAAGAGAGAAGGAAAAATGTAAGGCAAAGAAACTAGAGAAATCAGAGACTTACCCTCAAGGCGAGGCCGACTACGCCCGATGATAGGGAGGCATCATCGAACGTCTGTAAGGTCCTTCCCTCCGCGTTAGAGCAGAGACGACCTAAAGAGGGAACCACGTTCTCCGTATCCACTAGCAAGTTGCGGTCCAGGGGGACGATGATGGTGCGAGTGGACCCCTCTAACCTTACCTCCACTCGAGTAAACCCTTCGTTAAACATCCGCACCTCTTCATGGTCGACGTTAGAACCGGTCTCATAGCCATACTTGGAAACACTCTTCCATATCTCCTCGACTGATGAGGGAACACCAACCTGTCCTAAAGATGACGGTTCATTCATCGGCACGACCTCCGCATCCTCAGGTAGCCAGTTCTACGTACTTCACCAACATTAGGAAGAGCTTGTAAATATAGGGGAATAGCTGAGCCGGGAAGACGCCGTAATAGCGATAGAATTCCTCCGCTAACGGAGGAAGAGGAAGAGGATAGCCCACGTAGAACGGATATGCGTAGAACACGCAATATCCAGGGCGATGAATATGTACCACGTCGTGGCCGACCAGAACCATGTCGATGTGAGCCGGAATGTTGAATTTGGCCCTAAATTCAGTGAGGGCGGCCGTGGCCATTTCAGATTCCACGGGATCGAGCTCGTCAGCGGAAGTTTTGAGAAGTCTCACCTGGCTTTGTCATTATGAGGAATTATTTCCTCTACAGTGGGGAAACTTTTATCCTCATCAACAATGGCAGCCCTATCGTCATGAGGAGGCATTCTCACTGCCAGTGGGATTGGGTCAGAAGCCCCTCCAGAGCTAGAAGATGCATTAACCATTTTTAGTTTCTTATAAGTGCAGAAAGCACAAACACGAGGGAGGTAGGAGTAGCAGAAATCGCTAAAGCCAGAAAAGAAAACAAGGGTACGAAAGTGAAAGTAATGGGAGCAATGATATAGGAAGAAGAAGATGATAGGAACATATGAAGGTTCAAACTATAGAAAACACAAAGGATCATGTGAATGGTTTCCAATCCCTATTTATAAAGAACCTAGGCACCCTAATCGAGAGAGCCAACCCTCGATGCACAAATATCGAAATGGCAGGGGCACGGAAAGCGATGCAATGCATCGGGAAAATATGTAATAATGACGCATGATGTTGTGACGTCAGTCTGAACCAACATCACGATAAGTTGTGGCTCGCAAATCTCCACGTTATCACCTTGACCGTGATCGTTACTACTCGACCTGCCCACCTGAATTTCTCAAATGCGACTAGCGAAGTTCGATCACCGAGGTCGACCAAAAGACAACCTCGATAAGCATAGGGACTAACTGTATGGGTCAAAATTCGACTGGGGAAATTCAGCACGAAGAGATGATTATCATAAGTAATTTGGCCGAGGTCGACCAGTGATTAATGCAACTTATCACCGAGCAGTCAACCACGGCTGAGGTCGAGTATCACGAGCGGTAGTAACGACTAGTTTTGTACTAGGATCTTTAAAGGGAATATTGTTTAACCAAAGAATTAGATCCTTTGACTAAAGCTATTTCTAGGATGAACACGGGTTATTGATAATCAAAGAAACAGAGAAAAATGAATAATAGACAATATTGCAGAAATATAGAAAAGCAAAGTAAATTGTATTCGAGAATCAGATGCCTTTACAAGTTGTATTCCCCTCCCTTATATAGGAGATTCCTTGTTATAATGTACAACTCTTGCTATGGTTGCTCATTAATGACTAATTATGAAATTAATGAGGTGTTAAAAAGGATAACGGTAATTGGAGTACGGTTACATAACGTTCGAGTAATCAGTTGTGGGTTCTTGAAACTACCCGTAGTTTTGTCTAGATTCATTTTGACCGTGCCTCTTCCCTGTTTTGATCAGGTTGAGTTTCCCATGGCTGATAAGCTCGAGGGTTTATTGAATCATGTCTCTTTATTCCGTACCTCTTCAAAGAATCACATCAAGTTGTCGCGTTCTCCTGTGTCCACGTAACTGGCTAAGTTGTCAAAAGTTGGCTTACGTGTGAAACTCTTTTTTTACCAATACAGATAGTCCTCCCACTTACCATATATTTATCAATTAATATTTGGTAAGTGGATATTTATTTATGGCGGGAATATTTTGCCGCCGCTTTTCCTTGAAACATTGTATCCTTCTCTGCACCATAGGCGTCGTTTGTCACTTCCATTTAATGCTCAAACCACATGTCCTTTTCGAATTGGTTCTGCATTTACTCGGCACCTTTTAGGGCTTTTTGCGGCTGTGTCAGTCCCGAAGTGACATCTTCAATTATGACTTTTCATCATTATTTTTCTTTTTTTTCCATGTTTGACGATTATCCTCAAGTATAAATACCTTTATTATTTTCTTTGCTTCCATGAAACACTTTCTAACTTTGTCTTTTGTAAAAGAAATTTCTTCTTGCCTTTGTAAAATGTCTTCTTCAAACCAACCTCAGAGAGTAATAGATATTGAAAATTGAACGCCATCTTCTGCTCCGACTCCGGGTGGTAGACTTAGAAGTCTAGGATCAACTCCTTCGAGGGACTCCTCTTCTTCGCAGATAGTTCTATCTCCTTCCACTAGATCTCTAGTTTCTCCGAGGTTTAGGGTTTCTTGGTCTTTGTCTAGAGGTAGAGGTGAACGCCTTCGTGAACTTGGAGTTGATGAAATTGTCCCTGCTGAGTTTTTCTTTGCTAGATATAATCAAGTTCTTGTTGACCAATCTTCTTCCCTTGAGAGTGTCGAAAGGTATCCAACCCTTATAACTGAGGGTCAGATTTCCCTTGTTCGTAGGGAGTGTTTTTGGAGGCCGATTTCCCTGTCTACATTCCGAATAGTAATCAAAGAATACCATCTTACAAGACGAGATATTCTTTTGTTTATACGTACCCTTTCACTCTAGGGTTTAGACCCCCCATTGACCCAATCATAATTAAATTCTGCCATTTTTTCAATATCTGCTTAGGAGAAGTTGGTCCGCTTGTGTGGCGAGTTGTCGCATGTCTTAGGAGTTTAGCTTTTATAGCCTCGGTTCCTTTTACTTTCAACCATCTTATTCATCTCTACTCTCCTACCTTATTTTGTGAAGGGGTTTTTACTCTGACCTCTAGAAGCAAAAGAGTGTTTGTAACCCCTGGAGATGATAAGGATAGGGGTTGGTACCTCCGGTATGTTGTTGTACCCACTTTTGGTTTAGTGGGTGAAGAAAATATTCCCTTCCCTGAGAAGTGGAATCGCGCACATGAGTATGTTTTAGCTCACATCTATTTAATTTTCCTCGTTCTGACTTGAGATGTTTTATTAACACCGTATCTGTTTCTTCTTCTCTAAGAAATCATGGATACTGTTGAGAATGTCTCTGATATCCGTGATTGGGTAGAAAATTGTTGTTCGTTGCTCCTTTAGAAGAGAGATCTTGGAAGTACCTCGCTGGGAGGTATGGTTGGCATGTAAAGACCCACGGTAAGTGAAGCTCTTGTTCTTGCTTCTTTCCTTACTCGAGTCTCTTCTTTCTTTGTCGCTTAACTTTTTCCCTTTTAATAGGGTTCTCTGTTCGTAGGGTGTCTGCTTCATCTATCCCGAAGATATCTTTGGCTCAGGCCCAAGAAATTATTGTTGGTTCATCTTCCTCGAAGATGAAGATTGGTGAGTCTCGTTCCGCAAAAGAAGAAGAAGAAGGTGCTTTAGTACACAGGCCACGGAGAAGGTGGGTTGTTTAAGATGATGAGTTTACACCCTTGACCTGGCCTTCCGTGTATGTGGTTGAGCGCTCTACCCTTGAAGAGGTTTCACATTCCCCTATTCATAAGTCTGTGGATTGCCTGTTCCATGAAGGTTTTGACTTTGCTCCTGACGATGTCCCTTTGGCTGCTGTCTTTCCTACTTCTTTAAGAGAAGTTGTCTCATCTGCTCCTTTGACTATTACGGCTTCTGTTGTTGCTTTGCCAGTAGCTTCCTCAACTCTTCAACCCTCCGTGGCTGATGCATTGCCCGTGGCTTCTCCAGCTCCTCAACCCTCCGTGACTGTTGCTACTTTATCTTTGCCTGCTTCCATGCCTTTCTCTAGGGAAGTAGGGTCTTCCAGCAGAGAGATGCGGCAGGTGGTAATAAAGGTTCCAGTTGAGGGGAATCTTTTCAAGAAAACGGGTGAGCCCGAAGTGTGGCTCAAGCCTTTGATAGGTCCCACTGAGAAAGCCAAGCTAGCCAGCCACGTCGCTCTTACATGGGCCAATGAAGTTGTGTATACCTCTTTGGAGGTATGATGCAGGTTCTCCTCTTTCATTTTCGTACATGAAATTTACCATATCTGATTGGTTTTATTTCTTGTAGATTAATCTTATAGGCATGGAGCTCATGAAGAGGATCTCAAATACGGATCAGGAGACAAAAGAGTTGCAAACCGATGCTGATAATTGGAAAGCACAGTACGATAGCCTAAGGATTGACATGGATGCCTTAGAAGAGGAAAGGAGTACCTTGAAGCGGCAGATGAGGCTCATGGCGGAAGAACTGGCAGTAGAGAAGGCTTCTTCCAGTCAGGATGATAAAGACAAGAGTGTTCTGGAGTCCTCATTTGCTGAGCAGCTGTCCCGTGCCTCAGAGGAGATTAGAGACTTGAAAAAATTATTGGGGCAGAAGGAGGAATACTCAGGCAAGCTCGTGCAATCACTCACTCAGACTCAAGAGGACCTCCGTAAGGCTTTAGATAAAGCTCAAACTCTGGAAGAGTCGATTGTACCGTTAAGGGCCGCCCATCAAGCTGCTGAAGCGGAAAAGGACGGATTGAGAGCTGAGCTTCAAGTATGGGCAAGGGATTATAAGGATCTTGAAGAGGTGGCTGATGTTGATGTGAGCTGGGCATATATGAATTCACGCCTTGACACATTGACGAAAATGAGTCAAGAGGGTTTCGACCTTAGTGCTGAAATAGATAAAACTAAGGAAGCCATGGAGAAGGCTCAACAAGGTCATAACCTTTCTACACCTGATGGTAAGACTCCAGCTACTCATGTCTCTTCATCCCTAGTTGCTCTCGCTCCTTCTGCCAGTGAAGTTAACCCCCCTCCTGAAGAAGTTTAGTTGGTTCACCCCTCTTTTTTTTTTGCTTTGTCTCAATTGGTGGTTACCTCCTGTCCCATCGGGGGTAAATTTGGATTTCTTTAAAGTCCCCAAATCACAACTTAGGGGCACCTCAGTGTATACAAAATTTTTATACGGCTAAGTATAAGTTAATACTTAGTTTTTGCTTAGCCGTTTTAATATATTAATGTTAGTATGACTTTTGTTGAGTTTCTGTTTCACTCTTTAAGTCTTTTGCATGCTTCATTTTTTGAGGTTTTAGTTTTACCTCTGAGTTTTGCATGTAAAATGCTTTAGATTACTCGTACCTTTTTGTAATAGGCACGGTGTCATGTTAAATGTGTGCCTTTTTGTAGTAGGCATAATTTATGGAAGAGGGCCCTTTATAATTAACATGAAGAAGACCTCTCAACTTCATGATAATGCAATAGAGTGATAGGAATTTTACACATGTTTAAGAATGTTTCAAGGAAAGTTTTTTGTTTGAACTTCCATGACATTTTACATGTGTTTGATTATCGTCTAAAACTCATGTTGCAACTATTTTTGTTTAACAGATTTGATATACTCCTGTATTTCGTAACTATTTTTCATAGGTATCAGTTTTTTGATATTAATACAAGGGAACAATTGTTTTTTACTAGTAACAGTTTTTATAAAGATTGGGGTTTTTACCCGCAACTGTTTTCGTTGGAAACAGTTTTCTAATAAGTACGAGGGAAATGTTTTCTTATTCGTAACTGTTTTTATTTGATAACAGTTTTCTGAACAAATATAAGGATTTAGATCTTTCATTCGTAATTGTTTTATTTGATAACAGTTTTTTGAATGAGTACACTGATGATGATCTTTTACCCCTAACTGTTTTTGTTACAACAGCTTTGAATAAGTATAAAGATGTACATTTCTTTCTCGTGACTAATATTTTACCTTTCAACCTGAAAATGTTCGAAGGTTTTGGATTTTTGCATTAAGCTTTGTATTTGGATGACTCTTTTGATCTCTTTCGATTCCGCTCGCATCACTTGCCTCGTTGGGTAGATGGGTCTTCAGGCTCGAGCTTTTGACTTTCTGATAGTCTTCTTTGCTTCGTCTTAGCCTTCCATACTGTATATTCCCCCAAGTGTTTGATCTTTGAAGAATGAGATCTCGAGCACTTGATTAGTCCTTCCTTGTGGTCCTTTTCCTGAAAAGGAAAAACATTCCGGACTCGAAGGTATATAGTTTTTTAGATGATGACTGCTTAACCCTTTAAAACGTCCATCAGAAAGTGTAACCTTAGACCGGGAATTGTGTTATTTCCTCGCGTCTTTGCAGGTCTAATATCATCATCTAGTGATGGGTTAGCTTTATGTCTATCGTCTAAAAAAGTTAGTAAAATTTTTAAATGTTCTAAATAAAATCGAATGTGTGATACTTGACGGTGGGTATTCTTTCCTTACAAGTAAATACTTCTTTAGGTAGATGTCGTTCCAGCTTGTTGGTAGAACTCTGCCGTCCATAGCTTCCAACTCATAGGCGCCTTTCCCAGCTATGCCTCGGATTTTGTAAGGCCCTTCCCAGTTTGGATTTAGCTTTCTTGCGCCTGCTTCTTTCATTGATTGAAAAACATTTTTTGAGGACGAAGTCCCCAATCTTGAAGTACCTGAGATAAGCTTTACGGTTGTAATAACGCTCTATGATTTGTTTTTGAGCTGCCATCCGTATCAGTGTTGCTTCTCTCCGTGGTTCGAGCAGGTCCAGATTGGTCCTCAATTCATCGCCGTTTTCTCCCTCCATGGATGTTGAGAGCCTTATGCTTGGTTCGCCAATCTCCACATGTATTAAGGCTTCTGAGCCATAAACAAGTGCGAACGGGGTTTCTCCCGTGCCTGTTTTTGAAGTTGTTCTGTATGCCTATAATACCGCTGGTAACTCATCAGGCCAGTTTCCTTTGGCTTTATCCAACCACTTCTTTAGATTGTAGATGATGACCTTATTCGTTGACTCAGCCTGACCATTAGCCATGGGGTGGTATGGTGTTGAAGTGATCCGTTTGATTTGCCAGCTTTCAAAGAATACTGTGATTTGCAAGCCTATGAATTGTGGGCCATTATCGCACACGATCTCCCTTGGTATTCCAAAGCGGCATATTATGTTTTGCCATAAGAAGCTTTTAACTTCCTTTTCTCGCACTTGTTTGAACCCTTCTGCCTCTGCCCATTTTGTAAAATAGTCGGTTAGCATGAGCCAAAACCGTACTTGTCCTTTAGCTATGGGAAGAGGTCCCACTATGTCCATACCCCATTTCATGAAAGGCCATGGGGATATTGTAGGATGAAATAATTCCGTTGGTCGATGCATGTTATTGGCAAACCTTTGGCACCTGTCACATTTGGATACGAAGTTTTCAGCTTCTTCTTCCATCTTAGGCCAATAGTATCCAGCTCTGATTAGGGTTTTCACTAAGGATCTNAGAATAAGGCAGTACCGTGCAGCTTTGCGACAAAGTGTTTGAGATGCTTTCCTGTCTTCAGGTACGGTGCCATTCTGCAAAAAATTAAGAATTTTGTTTCTCCATTCCCAGGTTAAGTTGTTGAAAGTTACCTCATTTATGTCCTGGTCGATCATTGAATGAAATAGTTGGACGACAATTGCATTGTCCTTGTTTGTTACTTCCGTGACTGCTGCGAGGTTAGCTAATGCATCTGCTTCTGCATTTTCCTCTCTAGGTATTTGCATTACCTTCCATGTTTTGAATTGTCTCACGAGCTCCCGTGCTTTTTCAAGATACTGTCGCATTCGAGTCTCTCGAGCGATATAAGTCCCCTGTATCTGATTTACTACCAGTTGGTAGTCGTTGTTGATCACAATTTGCTTGATTGAGAGCTCTCATGCGAGTTCAAGCCCTGCAATAACAGCTCCATACTCTGCTTCATTGTTAGTTATAGGATAACACTTGATAGCTTGCCGTGTCTTTTCACCCGTGGGTGATATCAAGACTATGCCTAAGCCGGCGCCTTTTATATTTGAAGAACCATCGGTGAACAAGGTCCATAGGCCTGGATTAACACCGTTAAAGAGTTGTAACTCTTTTTCTACTTCAGGTACAATGCTATTACTAAAGTCAGCAACAAAATCAGCTAGTATTTGAGACTTAATTGCAGTCCTAGGCTGATAGATTATTTCATGCTCACTTAATTCTATGGCCCACTTGGCTAATCTCCCTAACAATTCCTGTTTATGTAGAATTTTTCTTAAAGGATAGGAAGTCACAACGGTGATTGGGTGGCATTGAAAATTTGGTCGTAATTTTCTAGATGCCATTATTAAAGCTAAGGCTAACTTTTCCAGATGTGGATATCTAGTCTCAGCATCCAGCAAAGTTTTACTTATATAATAGATAGGTGATTGTTTACCTTTTTCTTATCTTACCAGTATTGCACTTACAGCAATTCTGAGATAGCGAGGTAGATGTACAATCTTTCCCCTTCTTTTGGCTTTGAAAGCAGTGGTGGTTTTGATAGATAAATCTTCATATTCTTGAGGGTTTGTTGGCATTCTTCAGTCCATTCGAATTGATTCTGCTTTTTGAGAACTGAGAAGAATTTAAAACTTTTTTCGGAAGACTTAGAAATAAATCTTCCCAAAGCTGCTATTCTCCCTGTTAGTCTTTGAACTTCCTTTTTATTTGTTAAAATATCAGGTATTTCTTCTATAGCTTTAATTTGAGCGGGATTTACCTCTATTCCTCTGTTCGATACAAGGAAACCCAAAAATTTACCTTATTGCACTCCAAAAGCGCATTTCTCCGTATTTAGCTTCATATTATACCTGCGTAAAATATCAAAAGAAGTAGAGAGATGCTGGAAATGGTCTTGTGCTTGTGTTGATTTTACCAACATATCATCAATATAGACTTCCATCGTCTTTCCAAGATGTTCTTGGAACATTTTAGTCACTAACCTTTGATAGGTGGCTCCCGCATTTTTCAAGCCAAAAGGCATAACTTTATAACAGTAAGTCCCCCTGTTTGTAATGTAGGAAGTTTTTTCCTCATCTGAGGGGCCCATTTTAATCTGATCATAACCATAATATGCATCTAAGAAGCTTAATAATTCATGACCGGCTATGGCATCAATCACTTGATCTATATGTGGCAATGGGAATGAATCTTTGGGGCATGCTTTATTTAAGTCAGTATAATCTACGCATACTCTCCATTTGCCATTCTTTTTAGGTACCACCATGGTGTTTGCTAGCCAGTTAGGGTACGTTACCTCTTGTATCGAACCAATCTTCAAGAGTTTCTGTACCTCTTCGTCGATCACTTGGTTCTTGAATGGTCCTTGCTTTCTTTTCTTCTGCTTAACAGGCACGAAAGATAGATCTTCATTTAGTTTATGAGTCATCACTTCTGGTGGGATGCCTGTCATATATGAGTGGGACCACGCAAAGCAGTCTGCGTTAGCCTTTAAATAATCAATTAACTTACCTCTTCTACCAAGGCCCAGCCTCGTACCTATATACACTTTTTGTTCAAGCTTTTGTTCAGACAATGAAACAGCTTTTTCTTCCGTAGTTGTTTTGATGCGCTCATCTTCCTCTGGTTCGTGAATGACGTCTGGTCTGGAATCTGCATCTGTGTGGTATGGTACACCTTCCGTGGTAACTTGATTCACCTTCTTGTAAGTATTTTCTTTCATACCTATTTCAGCAATAATATCTTCTATACCTATTTAGGTAGTAATTTCTTCCATGCATGTTTGGGCAGCGTTACCTGCTTGGGAGATTCCCTTATCTCGTGATTCTTCTACCTCTATTTTCTTGTTGTAGTGTACCACAGATTTTATATTTCTTGCGGTCTGCTGATCGCCTCTAATTTGCTGAATCCCCCATTCAGAGGGGAATTTAATTACCTGATGCAATGTGGAGGGTATTGCTTTCATGTCGTGGATCCATAGCCTTCCCATGATTACATTATAAGTCATGTCAGTATCGATGACTTGGAACCTGGTACTTTTGATCACCCCCTCAGCATAGGTGTTAAGATCAATTTCTCCTTTTGTTATAACTGTAGAGTTATCAAACCCTAATATGGCTCGTGCCCTTGGGATTACTTGATTCCCCAATAGCATTTCTTCCACGACTCTTAGCAAAATGATATTGACTGAACTGCCTGGATCAATCAACACTCTTTTTACGTTAGTGTCATGAATAAGTAAAGATATCACCAGAGCATCATTGTGAGGAAGCATTAAGCCGCCGATATTTGCATCATCGAAGGTTATATCGTCCTCTTCCAGATTTTCACGAACTCGTTTTCCATGTGTAATTGTGAACTTTGTGGTTGTTTTGCAGACCACTCCGTTTACTTCTTCACCTTTGTGTATCACGTTGACGGTTCATTTTGGAGAAGGAGGATTTGGGGGATCCTTCCTGTTCCTCATATATGCCTATTTACCTTTATCACTAAACAATATTAAATAGCCCTGTTTCAATAAATTTTCTACTTCACCTTGTAAATATCTGCAATCCGCAGTTTTGTGCCCATGATCGTTATGGAATTCACACCAGTGATCTGGGTTCCTTCTATTTGGATTTGACCGCATCTCTTTGGGCCACTTAACCTTGTCTCCCATGTTCCTCAATATTGAGACAAGTTCAGTAGAACTTACATTAAAGTTATGATCCCCAATTCGAGTATTACCTCTAGGTCGTTCATCTCGATCTTTTCTGGATCTCGACGAGGATGAGACGACGTCTCTTCCTTATGGTCATTAGTCTGACCTAGTGTTTTCGAACCTGAGACGAATATCACGTCCCGAGGGTCCTAAGTAAGGATCATACCTGTTCTTACCTGATCTTCTGTCTGATTCTGGACGTCTAGATCTGGAATGATCCTCATCTCTCGAACGAACAATGATATCTTCTTCAATTCTGAGTTAGTACTATACCTGTTATATACATCATTCCATGTTGTAGCGGGGAATTCTCTTAGACTTTCCTTAATTCATCTCGTTGCTTCTGAGCTTTTATCATTTAGGTTACTTGTGAATGCCATGGCTGCCCAATTATCAGGCACACTGGGTAACTGCATTCTTTCTCATTGAAACCTGCCTACAAACTCACAGAGTAGTTCCGTGTCTCCTTGTTTTATTTTGAATGTCTTCCATTATTTTCTCAACTTTTTGTGCACCAGAGTGTGCTTTTATAAATGAATTTGCAAGCTCAGCAAAAGAGTCAATAGAATTTTCAGGGAGAAGAGAATACCAGGTTAGGGCTCCTTTGGTAAGTGTTTCCCCAAATTTTTTGACAAGGACTGATTCAATCTCTTGTTTTGTTAAGTCGTTGCCTTTTACTCCAGTAGTGAAAGCAATCACATGATCGCGTGGGTCAGTTGTTCCATCATATTTGGGAACGTCAGGCATTTTAAATTTCTTGGGTATAGGAAAAGGTGCCGCACTTGGTTTCCAAGGTTGTTGAGAATACATATCAACATCAATGCCTTTGATAATAGGTGGTACTCTAGGAATTTGTTCGATGCGATCGTTCTGCTCCTTCATCTGTTTCTGCATGGTTAGCAGTAAATTTTGTAATTCTGAGTTATTAGATATACCTGGTNAGGTGATGGTATTATTGGGGGTGGCGTCGGTGGTGTAGGTAACGCTGCCGGTAATCCCCTCACAAATTCTTGCAAAGCTTGGCTCACATACTCCGCAATCATTTGCTTTACACGATTTTGTTCCACCGTTTGATCATTATCACCATTGTTGTTATTGGATATTTCTGGGGATTGTTCCCTTGAACCTCGTGGGGTTCCTGAAGGGGATGGAATTGGGGTTCCATTCCTTTGTTGGTTGTTGTCGTTGGAGTTCGGCATAGTTCAGAGGATATCACTTGAAAAGCAAACAAAGATTATCAGATTCCCGGTAACGAAACCAATTTGTTTAACCAAAGAATTAGATCCTTTGACTAAAGCTATTTCTAGGATGAACATGGGTTACTGATAATCAAGGAAATAGAGAAAAATGAATAATAGACAATATTGCAGAAATATAGAAAAGCAAAGTAAATTGTATTCGAGAATCAGATGCCTTTACAAGTTGTATTCCCCTCCCTTATATAGGAGATTCCTTGCTATAACGTACAACTCTTGCTATGGTTGCTCATTAATGACTAATTATGACATTAATGAGGCGTTACAAAGGATAACGGTAATTGGAGTACGGTTACATAACGTTCGAGTAATCAATTGTGGGTTCTTGAATCTGCCTGTAGTTTTGTCTAGATTCATTCTGACCGTGCTTCTTCCCTGTTTTGATCAGGTTGAGTTTTCCGTGGCTGATAAGCTCGAGGGTTTATTGAATCATGCCTCTTTGTTCCGTACCTCTTCAAAGAATCACATCCAACTTTCGCGTTCTCCTGTGTCCACATAAATGGTTGAGTTGCCAAGAGTTGGCTTACATATGAAACTCTTTTTTTTACCAATACACCATTCCCATAANGTAACTGGCTGAGTTGTCAAAAGCTGTCTTACGTGTGGAACTCTTTTTTACCAATACAAATATTCCATTGAATATTCTCTATACTTGTACTTTTAGGGTTCTTTGGGGGAACGTCCCATATAAATAGAATGAGAGATAAGGCAAAAGACAGGTGATATTCTATGTGATAAGAACTCTCTTAAAAAGCAAACTCTCTAAATAAATACAAAGAACACCTTTCTAAGGAGATTCGTCTTGTCATTTCCACCGGATCCGAGAAAGTCTTCAATATTCTCATGAAAACTTGTCATTCATCATTGTCAAAGGAGGAATCATCCAATATTGGGTGAATCTTCCTCTTTATTTATATTTGGTGCCATTTATTGTCATTTAATACTGATACTTCTAGCCCATTATTGCACTCGAAACATTTAATACATAACGCATTAACTCTGTCCCAACATTGTTTTATATCACTCACGATGCTTATCATAGATTAAAGTAATTATCTTTAACTAGGATTAATCTTTCAAATAATTAATTAATTAATTTTACCAAACATCATCATTTTTTTTGTCAAATACCTATAAAAAAGTGTAATCTTTTTTTAATCCAGTAAAAGGTATTTTTATTGATAACCAGCAACATGTATACGCTGGTGAGTATGTACAGCATAGCAAGCATGGCGTGTAAAGAGCTCAGAATATCAATCATGGCTTCTACATCATTAAATAAGGCCATGTTGCATTAAAAAAAAAGTAAGAGGAAATATATCTCAGCTTTACTATGTGAGAAGAAGATTCTTTTTTGCTCTAAAAAAGTCTTGCGTTTCTTTCCTTCCAAGTAGACCACCAAATGGTTGCGAATTGAATTCCAGAACTTGACAGCAGCTTTCCATAGACCTTTCCTCTGCCAGCAATGCGATAAATCAACTGTAGATTTCGGCGTAGCCCAGGAAAGACCCAAGATGTCATAGAAGATTCCAAATCTCAGAAGTAAATGTGCAATGAATGAATAAGTGGTCAGTGTCTTCAATCTGATTTTCGCAGGGAGTGCACCTGCTACATATGTTAAAGCCTCACTTTCACAGATTTTTATGCGTTAAGACAGCATTATCTGTGACGAACCAAGTGAAACATTCGACTTTAGTAGGGGCTGTACTCCTCCAAATTTGTTTCCCAGGCCAGTCAGCATTTACAGCATTTTTCCTGGAGACAATTGAGTAGCCTGACTTAATAGATAAACTCCCATCAGCGTATCCGTACATAGTAGCAAACTGGCTTGTTTTGTAGGAAGGTCTGGATCTTGAGCAGCTGCTTTAGCAGGGAACAGAAGTCCTGCAATTCCCGATCATTGATTGAAGCCTGTGGTCTTAAACATGCTATGACATTTCTATAGCTATAAAATTATGTTATTAAGGGTAAAATGAGAAGTTTAAAGTATAGAAATGTGTCACTTTATTTTTTTTTTGGAACAACTTAAACAGGAAAAAGTGCCACAAAAAATGGAACAGAGGGGAATAACTAGTTTGGGATTTCCAAATAGTAGTACTCTTAAGTTGACGGAAAAGAAATTTGATCTTTGTCACTATTGGGGGAAAGAATCAAGTCATATTACCTGAGATAACAAGCTAGTGGTAATCCTTCAGCTTTACTAGTTGATGTGGATGGTATTCATCTAACAATCTCAGATTTCATTGGTTGAAAATTGAAATATCCATTTCGGCCTTCCCGTTGGAACCAATATCGGCAGACTTTGCCATTTTGGCAGCGGTATGGATTTTCTTCGCTATTAGCACAAGCATTTCAGCTGCCTTGGCTAATGACTGATTTTCATGCTCCCTTGAACTCTCTATTCCGGGATGCTGATTTGCAAAAGTAGAAAACAACTGCACTGCTCTCTCAGCTGCAACATCCAAATTATTTACTGCCTCTTCACACATAAGGATTGTTTCACTGGTTGGTCTATGCATATTGGGACATTCATTTTTTCCAGTCTGCAAAGGTACAGAAAATATCTTAGTGACAACAAGATTAGTGCATGTAGTATTGCCTTGGTAAACTTCCCTAGGATCTTTTGACTGTTGGGACATACATGTTTCTCGGTTAGCTCTGTGGCACATTTTCTATTATGATATTTATTGGCACATATGAAGAATAAAGGGAGAAAAAGAATCTCTTGGGAAATGTTAAAATGAGTCAAACGCTCTATGTGAAGCACAAACTATCCTTTTATTGACTTAAATAAAAAAGAAAATGTATGGAAAGAACGTGATCACATGAAGTATCAACACTAGAAAAAGTTACAACAATTAGCAGTTTTACTACTATATCCTGAGATACCTTGGAGGATGAGGATTTAGGGTCGGTCATCAAGGAATGAGGATTAGTAACTTTGGCTTGTGCCCATTTCGGGAGTCTTGAAATGCTGAATTTAAGTGCCGTCCCTGGTGAACTCCCTTCTCGACAGGGTACTCTCTGATTTACTTGGAAGAGTTTTGGGGTCATATATATGCCTTCAGGTTGGTGGTAATTAACCCCATGAAATTTGATTTGATCTGAAGTTGCTGGAACAGCAAATATTTCTGGGGATAACGGACAAGCATTTTCCTTAATTTTCCACAGCATCACAGACGATAAAGACCCAGGGAGTTTCCAAACAAAGATACAACCATCACGACTTACCTGAACTCATCAGAAATCTATATTAAGATTGGGAAGAAGTCATTAAATAAACTAGTGTAAAACAGGAAATATAGAGCAAATCGTTGTAGATTGGGGAAGTTTGCAGCAGCTCTAGAAGGGTTTATTAATTAGTTGAAGTGACATGAAAACAAATGCTTTGCACAAATCACTTATGGAGTCACCCAGAGAAATCAACCATGAAGCAAAAGCTAACTTGAAAATAGAGTCATTAAAATTTGAAAAACCTTTTAAATGACATCACCTTAGCAGCAGAAACTAGGGAGAACAAGGTGATAGACATCTAATTTTTTGTCCAAGTTTGGCTATAGGTTACTTCTCACTATATTGTTTGCCTGGTGGATACATTAGGAAACTCCTAATTAGAGAGATCACAATTCAGATAAGTCAAACATTGGATCGGGAAACATCCATAGGAGGTACTCACGGAAACTAGATGCTTGCAGTCAGGTAAAAAGATGACACCAGTTATAACATCGCCATGCCCGGCTGCTTGTGCGACAATATTCCCAGACATAATGTCATATAAGCAAAGAATCTTAAATGAGTCGGAGCAAACCAGATAACTGCAGCTAGGGTCCACACATACCTGTAAAAGGTGACGTAGGTCTAACATAAGATCAACTACATAATACCTATTGAATGGTTTGCCAGTATTTACATACCTTGAGAGGATCCCCAAAACCTCCAATATGCTTAAATGACCTGATTAACTTCCCAGAAGGAATGCTGAATGTGTTAATCTTCTTATCCTAAGACAAAATACACTCTTTAAGTCTATAATTTGACGTAGTCCGAGTTATTATATGTTCTGACATGTTATCGCTAGAAGAAATAACAGCCTTCTTTAATACATTATCTATCTGAATTTACTAATTCAGAAAGAACAAAGGAAGCAAACACTGCGATCTACAATTTACCTGCCCTATAGTGACAGCAATCTCAGTGGAAGCATCGACTGCCATGTCATATACAACTCCCGGCAAGACCCGATGATAGCAAGATATCTTGTATGCTGAATCGATCATAGCAACATCACAGAAAACCAGAGACCTGTCAAGAGAAAGACAAGAATAAAGGGATATGAGAAATCATGTAAAAGAAGCTGCATAGAATGGTATTGGTCCTCAAAAATGAAGTTGTCCAATGTTCTAACACTAAGTCATTCCTCAAGCACAATAAGATGCTTATGGGTGTAAGGGAGAAGGGTATGGGTGTCAAGTTGCTTATGCTTCAAAAATATCAATTTCATCCAAGTTTACTAGTTGCTTTCAAAGTCTAACCTATCTGCATTACAACTGAGAATCTTAGTGCCACTGCAAGTGCATTTCACGCAGGTCACAGGAGCAGAATGATCACGAAAACTCCCGATGAGATCAAAGTTCCTGAAAAGGGAGTTAGACAAGTTAGCTATAAATGACTTTTAACTAATTGAACAAACTCAAAAGACCTAGACAAACCTTTCCGCATCATAGAGATGAATCATGCCATCCTTTCCCCCGGAGACAAGAAAATAATGACTGTGGAGAAACTTATCAGCAGGAGTGCCATTGCTTTGCAAGCTGAAACTCAACGACAGAATTTCACCGCCATGAGCACCCTACAAGTGTACGGATACTTGGTATAATTTGGTTTACATGGCAATGGAGTATACACTTGGAAAAGGATTATAAACAAGAAACAATACCAAACAGGAAAACTTCACCGGTCATTAGAAGAAGCAAACCACTTTAGTTAACTGCGCAGCCTACAGTAATACAGGTTTACCTGGATGCACATATACTCAGCTGTGTGTAGGTTGAATATATGGAGATTTCCCAGGAAATCACCAGCTCCCAGATACCTTCCATCTGAACTGACAGCCATTGAACGATAACCTGTAGAGGCAAAGCCTGATGCCAGAGATTCACGTTCAAAAACACCAGCCCTCGCTGTTCATATACAAAACCAAGAGTATTAACCACACAAGTGTCATATTATATATGAAGCACATTTTAGCAAAGATCAAGTATCAAGAGAGCAACTTTTTGGTATGGTGAGGAAGTATGGCACACCTGAAAGTTTAGAGCCTGCTGAAAGGGAACTCAAAGATTTGTCTTCTGTTGGACGAGGCAAGCTACTGTCTGATGAGATAGATTGTAATTCAAGATCCCACAACCTGATGCTGCCATCAGCTGAGCATGTTGCAAAAGAAACTCCACCAGAACAGCCTTTAGCAGCACATGCTTTAGAGGGATCGTGCATGTTTTCACATGAAAAATTCTTGATGTCCCATATGCAGGCACTATGTGAAACTAGCACAGAGCACCTGGTTGCCTGGAAAGTATATCATCATGATTTTCAGTCTTACATATGCGACATTGTTTGCAAAGTTGAGTTCAAGCCCAAAAAAACATAAGTCATCATGGCTTATGCCATACAAAATGAAAAGAACAAGTCAAAATTGGGAAAGAACTAAGAGTTTTAGAGAAACACCTTGTCAACATCCTGAACATCCCATATGTAAATGCTGCGATCATCATAGATGACAACTGTAAAGGAGAAGTTACCATCAAAATCGGTTAAGTTAGGAATTAATTCATTCTACCAAAATAGCTAGTTACTTACCAAGTTTTTGCAATGTTGAAAACTGACAAGCAATTGCGTTAGGCAGACGCTCCAACTTCTCATATCGATTTTGTCCAATCATTGCATGACAGTCTGCAGCATCTTTACTGCATCTGGTTTCAGCATAGTATAAGCTTCCAGCATATAAAAGAGAGTTTGCAGCAAAGAGTTTAACTTGTCCATTATTGCATGCACAAGCAACCAACTTTCTGGATACTGATAGTCCAAAAGCTTTCTCAACCTGAGGTGCAAGTACAAAACAATGACGAGAAGACTAGAAGGCCTTATACTTTAAAAGGTAATACATACCGGTTAAATATCAGAAAATTTCAGGAAGTACAGAATTTCTTTTCAATGCTCTTCAATGTAATTAGTACTAATGTGGAAGAAACAACAACATATACCTGTAATTCCACAGAAGTTGCAATAGTCATCTCCGAGTTTAGAAGGCACAAAACCCCTATTAACAAAAGAAGAAATTAAGGAGCTGAAGAACATGCAAAAACATAAAGATAACATATATATGTTAAACTTGTAACCTGCATCTATCAGTGCATAAACATGCGAAGCTTCACCAGTGCGAATGTGATCTAGGAGACTACTCTCAACCCACGTGGAAGATGTAACAGCTATGAACGAGCATCCTTTATGATGACCAATATTAGCTTGCTTTCCAATTGCTCCTGATGCTGTTCTAGCTTTCCTATGAGATCTGGAAGGTAATCCCAATTTCCAGAACTTCAGGTGCTTCTTTCCTGCAGTGATAAACAATCTTCCATCTGATGAGAAGCAAACAGATTCAACTGCAGAACTTGGCGTGAACCCCTTGCATTTTGTAATTAATGTCTGACTCTGGAAATCCCAGAGGCAAACATACCCATCATGAGGATATCCAACAGAAGCAAGGTGTTGGCCTGCAGTTATCCACACAATCAAGAAAAAGTGAGAAATAAGAATAAGACACCGAGGTTCATCTCTCCTTTCATGTATGTCAAACTAAAACTGGTTGCTTAGGCGAAGTGCAATGACTAATTACAACAAACCATCAGGTGAAAAGGCAATGCACGCTACGCCGTGTTGATGAGCCTTCAATTCGCATGTCATAGCCAAACTTGATGCTTCCCATATCACTACTGCAGGGTGAGGTCCTGACTGAAGCATTGCCCCATTAGTTAGTTTCAACTGACTTAGAAAAAAACTAGTCATCAGTTGAACAGAACAGTCTATGTGAATATGTGTGTGTGTATGTAGCTTTTCCTTTCATAATACATATACATGTAGCTTTTACTACCAAAAAGAAAGAAAAAAAGAAAGACAGTTATAAGAGCATATAGTTTATAAGTTTGAGCAAGACAGCTAACTTTATGCATGCTGCAGCTTTAACAAGCCATAGAAAGCAGAAGAGACATACTGTTGAAGTTGAAAAGACAAACAATCTAGAGACATTAGAAAGGTGAATGTTGCCTGTCCAACTCTTTCACCTCTTTAAAATGATTCTAATTTGATGATAGTAGTGCATTAATGGACAAACACTTTGCTATAGCCTCAATTTTGATGATAGTAGTGCATTAATTGACAAACACTTTGCCATGAGCCTCACTTTGATAGTAGTAGCTCATTAATGGACAAACACTTTGCTATAAGCCTATGACTACCTAAGATGGGGCAACATTCCCAATAAACAGCAGAGGGACTGGGCCCTAACCTCAAGGGGGCACTGCAGGGTGAATTGCTGCTGCCAAGGCTAAAGCCGCACTATTAGTGCGTACAAACCTAAGGATGCTAGACCAAGCTAGCACGATTGCAAGAGAAACACAATAATCTAGCATTGTGTCAATAAGGTGTTATTCTGCTTCTCAAAGAGTCGGAATAAGCCCATGACATTGCATCCCTACAAAACTAAGAAAAGGACCTTCTAAGTTCGAAGCCTCAATTCCCATGCATTTGAACTATATAACAAGGAGATGGACCCACTTTAAACCTTCTACACCTCATTGCGATCTATTTTGGTGCCAACTGCATGAAGTTAATCCTTATGCCATATTACTCCAGGCTCTAGAAAGCAAGCCTGCCAGGAATTATACAAGGAAAAGACACTACAATTTCATATCTAGAATTTGAACCTGCAATAAAAAGAAATTTTTGAACCCCTTTGCTGCTACACTGGAATTTTTCCTTATGTCATGGACATTCAACATATTATATGTAAGAGAAAAAGTCTTTTTTTTTCTCTGCTTGAATAGTATAAGTTTTCGACGAAGTGGATTCAATTGAACCCCCTTTACTACTTAGCTTGGCCCCGGGACTATGGCACTAGCTTACCATTTTGAAGTCTCTTAAAGAAACATCGATTGACTTTCCCATGGCTAGTACAGTATACTTTCCTTAACCAGGTCCAACTACCTCGTTCTAATCTTCAGACTACAAAATGTAGTACAAAAGCACAAATCAAGAAATCCTCCAAATTTTCCATGTTTAGAAGAAAATGCAGTACAAGGAGATCAGATGTTAGGCCCAATACGGAATCCAAAGTCTATGACCCAGATATCGTCTACCAGCTTTATCCCGTTTCATAGACTACGATAATTAAGTAAACATTAGTCCACATTGAATAAAAATTCCAAGCAGGTATACCTCTCCAGCAGCGATAAAACGTCCGTCACGTGAAATGGCAACACAGCTCAACGGCTTCGGCAATCGATCAGACACTACCAAATGCGACTGCGTGCACGAATCTACATCATAAACCACAGCAACACAGCCCGCAATATACACACATTTCGAATTCGAAACTCCGGAAGCCGCAGCCAGTCCATTTGCATTCCCAGTTGTGAAACCGACTATTTCCTCTAACATCAGCTGCCAGAAATTGAGGAAATTGTAATAATGATGATCAAATTTGGAAGTACGCACATTGTGATAATGATTGTTACCTTTGGAATTTCAGGTTTTTTCTCCTTGCGACTACGTTTCATCTTCTTCGATTTTGAAAACCCTAGCGTTGATGATCAATAGAGGGGGGCGGGAAATTAGTTCAAATATAAAAAGAGATTTTGTTTCGGTGTACGTCACGTTTGATTTCGGGAAGACAGTATCAAAAGTAATACGGTATTCCTGTACCCAGCAGTGTTTAATATTGTTGTACGGAGTATTATTCTGCATTAATGTCATAAACTTCAAATTTTATACTATCATTATTCGAATTTAAATTTAAACTTATATATTCTCTTACTAAACTAAATATTTAATATCAAAAAAATGATTCGAAACATGTCGTTATAATTCGAATGAAATTCAGCATTAGACTGATTTATGATTGATATATAATTTCAAAATTAATCGAGATTTAATTACTTTTCAGGAAAAATTTAATCTAGACAAAATACTCTTTGTTAAAATCCAAAAAGAAATTTGCATAATATATTGGAGTTCGGATTTTTTACATATGAAATTTCAGCATAATATGCTGGAGTTTTATACGCAGGAATCCCATACTTTAACATATTATGCTAAATTTCTTTTCGTGTTTCAACTGAAAGTATTTTTGTTCAGAATTTATTTTCGCATTAAATAGTGATTGTTTTTTAATTACTTTACAAACACTAATTATTTTTTTAATTACGAGTCCACAAATTTGGTTGCCCCATGCTATTTTGACTTATAAATCCAACAAGAGCCCATAACAGAATTGCATGTATTGTGTGATGGTTGCTTTTCCTCTAGATTTTCAACGAGAGTATAATAAATAAGAAAAAAGAGTTTCCATAATTTAATTTGACCATAAATAATGGTTAACAAAAATTTGGATCCATCATGAAAGCTTCCTATAGGTTTCTACTTACAATCCCCATTCCCCGCCATAAATCAGTAGTCGAACTCTTCTTGGTCACAAGATCTTTCATAAATTTGACATAATCGAAAATTTGTTCTAAAGCTTCTATTAAATGCCAGTGACAAATTTAAGATTTCAAATTCGTGAATGCTTAAATTATTTTGACGTAAAATACTATCAATCACATTGTATAAGTGCATAGCAATTTGTACACCATCATAAAAAGAAATATGATAAGAAAACTTATAGTATTAATATTATAGACATCGTCAAACTGTAATGGATAACACAATCATCAAGAAAAGAATGCGTTTTGCGTTTAGACGAACAGTTGGTCTTCAAAAAGGGTCGACCTTTGGTGTCCCTTTTTAAATAGATTTTCTTTTTCTTTCTTTGCCATAGTAATTTAGATCAAGTAAAAATACATTTATTTTTTTTTGAAAAAAAAAAGATAAAACAAAAAGTCAGAAAAAAAAAGTAGTATAAGAATAGTGGCTACTGGAAAGAACAAAAATTGCCTAAGAGCCCGTTTGAATTAGCTTATTGTAAATAGCTGATAAGCTTGAAGTGTTGAAAAAAAATTCTAAGTGTTGAAATTGATTTTTAAAATAAGTATTTACGTGTTTGGATAGAAGAGTTGAAACTGATAATAAGCAGTTCATGTGTTTGATTAAAAAGTGTTGATAAGCTATTCTTTTGCTAAATGACTAAAATATCCTTGATTTTTTTCAAAAGATTATAAATTAAAAAAAATGTAAAGAACTGAATTAACAACACGGAATGAAGAGAAAGTCAAGAAATTTATTTTGGGAAAAAAGTATTTTGTGGATTTGAAAATATTATTAAGGATAAACTAGTAAAAATTTTGGTCAAACTAAAAGTGTTTATAAGTTGAAAAGTCGTAAGTTGGGAGTGACCAACTTATGACTTATGGTTGATTTTAGCTTATAAGCATTTGATTTAAAAGCACTTTAGGTATTTACTAAACGCGTAAATAAGTCAAAAGATACTTATAGGCCAGCTTGACCAGCTTATAAAGCTAGTCAAGCCCCCTCTACTTAGTAAGGACTTGCTAGAAGCTAGAATCGTACCATCGTTGCCCACTTTCATAAACTTAAAACCGTCTGTCTAGACCAAAGCACCCAACAAACGTTTTGTTACTTGGGTGCTATTTATTAGGGGTGGGCGTAGTTTGGGCAAACCCGAAATCCGAGCTTTTTGAATATTTGGCTTGGATTTTTGGATTATGGATTGGAGTTTGGATTTATTTTTAAAAATTTTAGATTTTAGATTGGATTTTGGATTTAGGACTTCGAAATTTCGGATATCCGAAAATTCGAAATTTTTGTACCTTATATTTAGCCTTACCAGTTAGACATTAGCCCATTACGGCATTACCCATATACATACCGAATACAAATAAGTCTAAATCTCCAATAGTATGATGCCCATTAAACATTAGCCCGTATATTCAATACAAATTACTAAGTCCAATATGGGATTCTCTACTAAATCAAATATAATATAGGATTTTCTTTTCTCTCACGTCTCACCCACACAGCCACACCATACATGCATTTGTAAACACTGAAGAGTCAAGGCCGAAGTTGGCTGAAGATTAAATTTTGAGGTCACATTTCCCGGTTAATCTTTTAATTTCTAATAATAGAAGTTGAATCAGTGTGATCTATCAAATATTCAAGATCTTTTTTTTGTTGAAGAGGCATTATATAAAGTCGAAAAGATATCAAAAACTAAAGCATCTTTTGATTACCATATTTCTACTTCATTTAAATAATTATTTTTATGTCTGGTGTTTTCTATAAGCTCAGGTTATAGGCTTAAAGTCATATCCGAAAATCTAAAAAATCTAATCTGATTAATACGAAACCGAACTTAAATAATCCAATCTAATTCAAATTTATTTGGATTGGATTTGGATTGTAATTTGTTCAATTCGAAAACCAAAAATTCAAACCGCAATTTTATATTTAATCTGAACTGCCTGAACGCTCACCCCTACTTGTTATTCTCTTATAGTCGTTTCCTTAAAATTCAATATAATTATGCGCACTCTTTGTGGAGGTCAGTGGGTGCTTAAGCACCCGTTTTTTATTAATAGATTCACACCTACTAATGGCACATTAACAGAGAAGCTTTTCATTATTTGAATGAACTTCTTGAATTGATTATCATCATTTTGCTTGGCAAGTGTTTGAGGATAGGGAGGTGGAGGCTTAGGCAATGTTGTCTTAGCCTTTTGCATTACTGGTTCCGCAAGGGCGGCCCGACTAATTTCGTGGCCTAAAGCCAAACTTTTATGAGGGGCCTTAACTTTTTATTAATAAAAAGTATTTTACTTTTATTTGAAGTCAATTTTTCTAATTTTTTTTAGATGCAAAGTTATTATTAATTTTTTATAATCAATTTCTCCTACAAAGTCTTGCTCAATTGACAATATAGCTAATTCGTTTAATATCTTTGAGATATTGTTGATCTTAGGTAAGATTTTATCAATTTTAATTTTGAAACACTTTTTTCTGATGAAGCAACGGTAATAGGAGTTATTAACATTATTCTATAAGTAATATAGGCATTTGAAAATTAATCAAATATCAATTAAATTATTATCTTCTAATTGTAATATTTTTCTTAATATTTTTAATTCAAAAAATAAATCTAAATTATCAATATCGAGTTGATTATTATGATTTAAGGAGCATTCAAGATGACGACAATATTTTTTCAAATTTCCATCATCTAGTGATCTCAGTTCTTACCGCTAAATAGAAAATCGAAAATATTTTCATATGCCTCTAATTGTTTAAATCTATTTTAAATTGAAAAAATAACCTCATTTACTACTATCTTCGGTCCATAATAAGTGACTTTTTTGGCTTTTATTTTGGTCCAAAATAAGTTTCCTTTTATAATTGAGAAGGAATTAACTTTTTTTTTCCAAATTTTGCCCTTATTTACATATCTCAGTGTGTCAAGTTAACAACATATAAATTTTAATTAAGGATAATTCAGTCAAAATACATTTTTGTTTTAGGAGTCGGTATTTTCTTAATGGGCACAACAAAGGTTAAAAAGTTATTTATTATGGACCAGAGGGAGTATGTATAAAAAGTAATCAACTCTAAAGGACTCGTGAGAGATTTTGAGATTTCATTATTAACATTATTTCTTCCTATATATTACACGTTTCTTATGAAATTCGGGTTCGATATTAATTTCAAATACAATTTCCTTGGCAGAAATCAAAGTAGCTGCGAATCCTTCATCTATTTATTTGTTAAATAAGAAAATCAAACTTTTTCACTTCACATAACTTTTTAAAAAAAATTTATATATAGTCTATTAGGTTAAAAAAAAATAGGACCTCGACAAATATGGGGCCTAAAGCAGCTGCTTTACCTGCTTTATGGACGGGCCGCCCCTGCGTGGTTCCGGTATGTCAATGATGTGCTCCCTAGATGAGTTCACCTCCTCTTGAGTCTCTTCCACACTATCATGTGCATCCTTTGGTTGTGAGCCCCGCCTAGAGGGAGGCACTAAGGAAATGGCTTATCGTTAAATCTGCATCTCCTTTCAGAGGTTTTTCACCCTTCTATTGAGCATCAATTGAAAATCCAACCTGATTTCAAAAGTGAGCACAAGTGAGAGGGTCTCACTTTCCGGAATTCCTCTCCCCACGAGCAAAACACCAGAGATGCACAACACGTGGGCCTTGTCGTCGTTCTACACGTAATTATCGATATTAGTTTCTAACAGGAAGGCGAGAGCTAAATTATTCTCTCTTTTGTAAAAGTGAATTCAGGATCTTAAAATTATGGGTATACCATCATATTTTACATAATGTTAATTGATGTGAAAAAAATAAATGGTTTGTGCCATATTATTAAATTTGCACATTATCCAAAGAGATAATTTATACACTCGATTAGTCTAAAATTATATTTTATTTCACTAAAATTGTTAGTTAAGATACGTAAAATTATTGAATAATCTTGTCTCAAACTATTAAACCTACTCAGCTTTTATTGTTGAGGTCCAACTTAAACATGGCCCAAATGAAAGTAAAAAAGACTTCTAGCTCGTAGTTCAATTGGACATGTAGGGCCACCCACCATATTTATACATCGCTTTGGGCTAAGCTGTCTATCTCCTATCAAGTATGCTCCCCAGACATAGACTACGTACAAGGTAGTAATTTCTGGTTCCTTAATTTGTTATTTATCGTGACATGTTGAAAAATTAATTGGGCTGGATAAAGTCAAATAGAGAAAGAGAAAAGAAAAAAAAAGTGCAAAAGAGAATTTTTTTAAAAATAAACAGTGGAAAATTAAAGAAAAAGAAGAAGAAAAGAAGAGCTAAAAGGAAATACAGCATATACATGTATGATCTCGAACCGAGACACCAAACGTCGAACTTTGATCATGGTGAGGCCACTTGATCTCATGAAAGATTGGAAATATAGTAAACGTCTCTTGTTAGGTGAGTGCGCCAGTTGAGGGTGCTTAGTGATAACGAGTCGGCTCTTGAGGTAAGATGGTTACAGATAGGTTATTTGGATTGATTGAATTAAAATGATAGACTTGGGCATATTTAAAACGGGAAGAATGTAAATTTTGTATATTCATGCTTGATTGCCGATGTGGATCATAGTCAAGGGTAGCGTGTATGGTAAAAAAAAAAATTGAAGTGTTCCTCTCTAGTTGAGATTTGTACGTAATTGTGATATATTTGATAGTCCCATTGCTCGAGGACGAGCAAGAATCTAAGTGTGGGGTGTTGATATTTAGCTTAAAGTATATATATTTATATGTATATCGCCTCATGTTTTACACGTGTTTCATGGATTTAGAATGTAAAATATATTGATTTAGGTTAATTCGTGGTATTTTTATGTGTAAGAATCATTAACGATAGGCTATAATTACGTATTTTAGTCGCTTATTACACTCTAATTTACTGCACTTTAATTGAGCTTGAGCTTTAATCGCTAGTGTTTTGTACTAATTGTGTGTTTTATGCCGTGTAGGAGTGATTCCGAGCTATGTAGATGTTATCGAATGAACTCAAGTGATTTGGAGCTTTGAAATCTGAGTAAAAGCCCAAGGAATTAAGTCGGGATCGTGTTCGGGGATCAATGGATGATAGTTAAGAACGAACGAAGAATCGAGTAGGCATATTACACATTGTCTAGTAAAATACACATAACATTTTGGTCAGAACTCCATTTGGGCTCCACAGTATATGGTTGGAAATCTAATTCAAAGGGATAAAACTTTCATGTTTTACGTTTTCCCAAATTCCAAACAAAACAGGGTAAAAAGTGTGCGTGCAAGTGCGCGGCCGTGCATTGACCGTGCAAATCAAGCAGTGAACTGGGCAAAATCCGCGGTCAATCCGCGGTTAATCCACGGCCGCGTACGTCTTGTCCGAAAAAAGTGTCCTTTTTCGCGTAGGAGAAGGTATAATTGTTTGGGACCGACCCTACTTGGTATATATACATGGAAAAAATGTATTTTGAGGACTTTTGACATAATTTAGACCTAAGGGGGCTAAGAAGACCGGGGATTCGACCTAAGGAGGCAAGAACACACTAGGATCAAGGCGGAGAATTCTTCTACGAGTTTTTCGCTTCCTTCTCCCTATTTTCATTATTGGTTATGAATTCTAGTATTGTAGTGTGATGACCCAAATGGTCATCTTATAAATTAAGATACTATTCCAGGCTCATTATCCTTAAAAAGACTCATTTTATTTACCTCGATTTGCATGCACAGTCCGAGCGTGAAACCGGAAAGCTTTTATGTGAAAATATGAAAAATAATAATTTTTGGAATTTAAAATTTAGTTTTAGTTAACTTGGTTCAGCATTTTGAGTGAACGGACCTGGATCCGTTATCCGACGATCCCGGGAGGTCCGCAGTAAAATATGGGACTTGGGCGTATGCCCGAAATTGAATTTCGAGGTCCTTAGCTTTAGAAATCAATTTTTAAAGAAAATTTATTTTGCTGGATTTTTAATGAAATGAAGAAATGAATTAATATTTGAAACCATTGGTATCGGGCCCGTATTTTGATTTCGAAGCTTGATACAGATTTGTTATAGTATTTAAGTACTATCTGTGAAATTTGGTGAGAATCGGAGTTGATTTGACGTGATTCGGACGTTCGGTTGAGAAATATTGAACTTTAAGTGTTCTTGAAAAAATGATGAGTTTTGAGGTTAAATTCATAGTTTTAGATGTTATTTTCATGATTTGATCGCACGAACAAGTCCGTATGATGTTTTTAGACTTGCGTGCATGTTTGGTTTAGAGCTCCGAAGGCTCGGGTGAGTTTCGGATAGGCTACGGGATGTTTAAACTTAGGAAGAACTGTTGTTTTTGCTGTTAATGGTGCACAATTGATTTGTTCTTCAAGTTTCTTCATTCGCGAACGCGTAGAGTAAGAGTGCACTTGGCAATTTTTGTTCTTCGCGAACGCGTGCTGGCCCACGCGAACGCGATGTGTTAAGTGGGCCTGGGGGAGAGGGAGCCGATTACTCTATGCGAATGCGGCCACCTGGTCGCGAACGCGAAGGCCACTGGGCCTAGCTCTAAGCGAACGCGAAGGCCATTGTGCCTAACCCATTGCGAACGCAATGAAGGCCTACCCAGTCATATAAAAACAGTTTTAAAACTCGGGCAGAACCTATTTTTCATCGATTTTCAAACTACAAAGACCTAGAGGCGATTTTCTTCACACAAATTCATCCCCAAGGTGTTGGTAAACAATCATAAACTCTTCTCTTTCAATTACCCAATATTTTTCACCACTTTTCAATCAAAAAATAAAAAAGTAGAAATTGAGGGTTTGGGTAAAATTAGGGAATTTTATAAAAATCAAATTTTGACCTCGAATTGGGGTCGGATTTCGAAACTAATTGCATATTCGGGCTCGGGGTGAATGGATAAACGTAATTTGATCCGAATTCCGAGTTTGGACCAAGCGGGCCCAGTGTCGGGTTTTAACCTTTTGTTGAGAAAACTTAGGAAAATCATAAATTTTCAGTAAAGTTACTTCCTTTAGCCTTAATTAATGATATCAAGCTAATTATGATTAGATTCGAGTATGTTGGAGGTGAATTCGAAAGGAAAAGTGGTAATTGAGCAGTGAGTGGCCTGCGAATTTGAGGTAAGTGCTTGGTTTAACCTTGACAGGGAATAGGAATCACCAACTTAAATGCTATGTGAATTTGCATGTGTGTGGTGTATAGATGAGGTGACGAGTATCTATGTACCGCTAAATTATTTGTTGAACATGGTCCCTTCATTGTTTCCAATTATTTGCTTCCGGGCTTAGTTGTTTCATGATCATTGATGTTTATATGTATATTTGGATTCGTTAACTTATTGTTAAGTATTGTTTCAAGTATTTTGGAAGTGTTGGCTGTTCTCTTGGTTTTGTTATGTTACATAAGGATTGAGCTGGATGTCAGTGTTACGATATGTATATAATTTTCGGTTAGTTTCGTTGTGAAATAATAATTGATGAAGTTTATGAGTTTTACAGCTTCTGTTTACAATTGTTGATTACAAAAATATTGTGAAAGGCTTGGCCTGAATTGTGAAAATATTCGTAAATAAACTGATATGATATGTCTGGTGGGAGCGGGTTGCACGCCACAACAAGGAGGGATAAGGGTGGGACATGTGGGATCGGGTTGCACGCTGCAATAAGAGAAATAAGGTGATATATATATATATATATATTTAGGGAGGAGCAATAAGGGTGGACAGGTGGGAGCAGGTTGCGCGCCGCAACGAGGAGCGATAAGGGAGAATAATTATGTTTAACTAATTTTCAAAAATAAAGATTTGGAGAACTCCGATTTTGTTAAAAGATTTTCATACTCTGATTTTTACTGTGATTTAAATCAAACTCGGAAAATTTGAGGAGTTGATTATAGATGATATCTGAAAAGAATTATCCGAGTTAATTTTATTTACTGTTGCAAGTTACTGGTTATTTAGTTTATTATTATTTCTTTCTTGCTTTATTATATATTGTTCACAGGTTATATTGTTAATGCTACGCCGTAGCCTCATCACTACTTCGTCGAGGTAGCCTCGGCACTTACTCAGTACATGGGGTCGGTTGTACTGATACTACACTCTGCACTCTTTTGTGCAGATCCAGGTACCGGACAGAGTTAGGGGATTTTAATAGCTGACATCATCGTTCGGAGACACGAGGTAGATCTGCTGGCATCCGCAGATTCCTGGAGTCTTCTCTTTACTTTATAGATGTTGTTTTATTTCTTTCAAAACAGATATATATTCTTTCAGATCAATTTTTGTAGTATTCTTAGTAGTTCGTGAATTGTGACACCAGACCCCGGGGTAGTCTTATAGTTATATATTTAGTTCGTGGTTCGGCTTATTTATTCGTGAATTTATGCATTGGAATTAATAAATTTAGTTTATTTCTGCATTGTCCTGTTACAATTAAATACACTTTAATAGAAATTAATTAAACAAGTTCTAATATTGGCTTGCCTAGCAAGTGTGGTGTTAGGCGCCATCACGATTCCTAAGATTAGAAATTTGGGTTTTGACAAGTTGGTATCAGAGCACTAGGTTGCATAGGTCTCACAATTCACGAACAAGCTTGATAGAGTCTGAGGGATCGGTACAGAGACGTCTGTACTTATATCACAGAGGCTATGAAGTTAAGAACAAACTCAGTTTTTTTTCTACTCTGTCGTGCGATTCTTAGTCTCTCAAATACTGATTGAACTCTTCTACTCTCTCGCAGATGGAGAGAACACTTGCTTCTTCTTCCGTTGACCAACAATCCGGTCTTCCAGCAGCAGCAACTCCTATTAGGGCCAGAGGCCACGTGAGAGGCCGAGGCAGGGGCAGGACACAACCTACAGCTCAGACAGCAGCTCCAGCTGCGGAGCCCCAGATTGAGATTGATGGGGGGCTCCATATTAGACCGTTCCAGCTGGACCAACACAGGTCCCATAGGAGTTTATTGCTACCCCGGTGCTTCAAGATGCTTTGGTCCGATTAGTGGGCCTTATGGAGAGTGTAGCTCAGACTGGCGCACTCCCTGTTGCAACAGTCGTATCTCAGGCTGGAGGAGGGGTCCAGAATCCTGTTACCCACATTCCTGATCAGACTACTCCTCAGATCCAGACCCCAGCAGCCAACCCAGTTGGGGTAGTTCAGACAGTTGTTGCAGTCTCGATTGATGAGGGGGCAACTATGACTTCCGATGCTTTGTGGAGATTGGATAGGTTCATCAAGCTTTTCCCTGTTCACTTTAGTGGTGCTACTTCAAAGGATCCTCAAGAATATCTGGATAGCTATCACGAGGTTCTTCGTATAGGTATTTTAGATACCAATGGGGTCGACTTCGCCGCGTTTCAGATGACTGGTTCCGCCAAGAAATGGTGGAGGGATTATTTGTTGACTAGACCAGCTGGGTCACCTGCTCTGACTTGGGATCCGTTTTATCACCTCTTTTTGGAGAAGTTTTTGCCTATCAGTACCAGAGAAGAGAAGCGTCGTCAGTTTGAGCGTCTTCAGCAGGGCGGCATGATAGTTACCTAGTATGAGAATCGTTTTGTGGATTTGGCTCGGCATGATATTCTTCTATTACCCAAAGAGATGGAGAGGGTTAGGATATTTATTGAGGGCCTTGCCCAACCCATCAGGTTGCATTTGGCTAAGGAGACAGGGACTCAGATTTCATTTCAGGATGCGGCCAATGTGGCCAGGAGAGTTGAGACAGTTCTCGGGATGGGAGGTCAGGGGTCAGACAAGAGACCTCGGCATTTTGGTAGATTCAGCGATGCCTCGTCTGGAGGCGGAGATACTCAGGGTAGAGTCCATTCTTCCAGGCCATTTAATTCAACACTTCAGACATCCCATGGTGCCTCAGGTGGTCGTGGCTCTTACTTTCCTTATTTTGATCAGTCAGCCTCTATCAGAGCACCTCCTTTTCAGAGTTATTATCGTGGTCAGTCGGTTCGCCAAGGTCAGCCTCGGTATCAGGATGGGTGTTATGAGAGTGGTGAGTATGGGCACATTCGGAGACCTTATCTGAAAGTTTTGGGTAATCAGCCTCAGTACTAGAATTCTCGTGCTATAGTTCTGGCACCAGCTGCAGCACCACCTGCCCAGCTAGCTAGGGGTAGGGGTCAAGTAGTCAGAGGTAGAGGTCAGAATGCTAGAGGTGGAGGTCAGCATGCTAAAGGTGGAGGTCAGCCCGCTAGAGGTAGTGGACAACCTATTAGAGGTGGAGGACCACATGTCAGAGGTCCTCCCGGTGACGTAGTTCAGGGTGGTGGGGCCCAACCTCGATTATATGCATTTCCAGCCAGACCCGACGTGGAGTCCTCTGATGCAGTTATCACAGGTACCATTTCAGTTTGTAATAAAGATGCTTCAGTTTCTTTTTGTCCAAGATCTACTTATTCTTATGTATCATCCTATTTTGCCTCGTATTTGGTTGTGCCCCGGGATTCTTTGAGTGTCCCTCTTTATGTGTCTCCGCCAGTGAGGGATGCTATTGTTGCAGATCGTGTATATCGTTCGTGCGTAATCATTATTGAGGGTCTTGAAACTAGTGTAGACCTTTTGCTTCTTGACATGGTTGATTTTGATGTCATATTGGGCATGGATTGGTTGTCACCTTATTATGCCATCTTGGACTGTCATGCCAAGACAATTACTTTGGCTTTGTCGGGATTGCCTCGGTTAGAATGGAAAGGGACTCCTGGTCATTCTCCCAGCAGAGTGATTTCTTATGCCAAGGCTCGTCGCATAGTTAAGAAAGAATGTTTGGCTTATTTGGATCATATCCGTGATTCTGATGTCGAGGTTTCTTCAATAGAGTCTGTGCCTATTGTTCGGGAGTTTCCCGAAGTGTTTCCTGCAGACCTGCCGGGGATGCCACCCGACAGGGATATCCATTCTTGTACTGATGTTGCTCCGGGCACTCAACCCATTTCTATTCCTCCATACCGGATGGCCCCACCAGAATTGAAAGAATTGAAAGAACAGTTGCAAGACCTGTTTGATAAGGGTTTCGTCAGGCCTAGTGTCTCACCCTAGGGTGCATCGATTTTGTTCGTAAATAATAAGGATGGATCAATGAGAATGTGTATAGATTACCGGAAGTTGAATAAAGTTACTATAAAAAATAAGTATCCATTGCCGAGAATTGATGATTTATTTGATCAGCTTCAGGGTGCTAGTGTGTTTTCAAAAATTGATTTGAGATCGGGCTACCATCAGTTGAAGATTAGGGCGTCCTATGTTCCTAAAACAGCCTTTCGGACAAGGTATGGGAACTATGAATTTTTGGTGATGTCTTTTGGCTTAACTAATGCCCCAGCAGCCTTTATGGATTTGATGAATCGAGTTTTCAAGCCTTACCTGGATTCCTTCGTAATTGTGTTCATTGACGATATTCTTATATACTCCCACAGTAGGGAGGAGCATGAACAACACCTCCGTATAGAACTCCAGACTTTCAGGGATAATCAGTTGTATGCAAAATTTTCAAAGTGTGAATTCCGGTTAGATTTAGTAGATTTCTTGGGTCACGTCGTATCAACAGAGGGTATTCAGGTAGATTCTAAGAATATAGAGGCAGTTAAGAACTGGCCTAGACCTACTTCAGCCACATAAATCAAGAGCTTCTTGGGTTTGGCGGGATACTACCGTCGTTTTGTGGAGGGGTTCTTGTCTATAGCAGCTCCGATGACGAGATTGACTCAGAAAGGGTGCCCCATTTAAATGGTCGGATGAGTGTGAGGCGAGCTTCCAGAAGCTCAAGGCAGCCTTGACTTCAGCACCGGTATTGGCATTACCCTCAGGTTCAGGGTCTTTCACGGTATATTGTGATGCTTCCCGTGTTGGGTTGGGAGCGGTATTGATGTAAGAGGGAGGAGTGATAGCATATGCGTCTCGGCAGTTAAAGATTCATGAGAAGAATTATCATGTCCATGACTTAGAGTTGGCAGTCATTGTTCAAGCGTTGAAAATATGGAGGCACTATCTTTATGGCGTGCCATATGAGGTTTACACGGATCATTGTAGCCTCCAGTACTTGTTCAATAAAAATGATCTTAATTTGAGACAAAGAATATGGCTAGAGTTATTGAAAAATTATGACATCACTATATTATATCATCCGGGGAAGGCCAATGTGGTGGCCGATGCATTGAGTAGGAAAGTGGTAAGTATGGGCAGCCGTGCATGTATTCCAGTCGGTGAGAGACTGTTAGCTTCAGATTTTCAGATGTTGGCCAATCAGTTTGTGAGGTTGGATATTTCGCCCAACCATGTTCTAGCTTGTACAGTTTCTCGGTCTTCCTTATTCGAGCGTATCAGAGATCGGCAGGATGATGACCCGCACTTGATGGTCCTCAGGGACACCGTTCGGCACGGTGGTGCCAAGAAGGTTACAGTTGGAGATGATGGTGTTTTGAGGATGCAAGGTCGTATATGTGTGCCTAATGTTGATGGCCTTCGTGAGTTGATTCTTGAAGAAGCTCACAGTTCTAAGTATTCTATTCACCCGGGTGCTTCCAAGATGTACCAGTACTTGCAACGTCACTACTAGTGGTGAAGGATGAAAAAGGATATTGTTGCTTATATGGCTCATTGTTTGAATTACCAACAGGTGAAATATGAGCATCAGAGACCCGATGGTTTACTTCAGCAGATAGATATTCCTGAGTGGAAGTGGGAGCGTATCACTATGGACTTCGTTGTTGGCCTCCCACGGACTCAGAGGAAGTTTGATGTCGTTTGGGTTATTGTGGATAGGATGACTAAATCAGCACATTCATTCCAGTGGCGAGTACTTATACTTCGGAGCGGTTGGCAGAGATATATGTTTGAGAGATTGTTCTCCTTCACGGTGTGCCCGTGTCTATCATTTCTGATCGAGGTACGCAGTTTACGTCGCACTTTTGGAGGGCAGTTCAGCGAGAGTTGGGTACACGAGTTGAGTTGAGCACAACATTTCATCCTCAGACGGATAGGCAGTCCGAGCGTACTATTCAGATTCTAGAGGATATGCTCTGTGCTTGTGTTATTGATTTTGAAGGTTCTTGGAATCAATTCTTGCCGTTAGCGGAGTTTGCCTATAATAATAGTTATCAGTCGAGCATTCAGATCGCACCGTATGAGGCGTTATATGGTAGATGATGTAGATCGCCAGTTTTGTCGTTTGAGCCGGGAGATGCTCGGTTATTGG
Source organism: Nicotiana knightiana (assembly GCA_005239525.1). Taxonomy (NCBI): domain Eukaryota; kingdom Viridiplantae; phylum Streptophyta; class Magnoliopsida; order Solanales; family Solanaceae; genus Nicotiana; species Nicotiana knightiana. Next base: position 241,392 of record ML389153.1, read on the forward strand.
GTACAAACTTAGTTCAAGAGGCCTTAGATAAGGTCAAGATTATACATGATCAACTTCCTGCAGCTCAGTCTAGGCAAAAGAGTTACGATGATCGTAAGGTTCAAGATGTGGAATTCATGGTTAGAGAGAGAGTATTACTTTGAGTATCACCCATGAAGGGTGTTATGAGATTTGGACAGAAGGGTAAGTTGAGCCTTAGGTATATCAGGCCGTTTAAGATTCTTGATAGAGAAGGGGAGGTAGCTTATAGACTTGTGTTGACTCCAGGGTTATCCTCAGTTCATCCGATATTCCATGTGTCTATGCTCCAAAATAATCTTGGTGACCCGTCCCACGTGTTAGATTTTAGCTCTGTACAATTGGACAAAGATTTGACTTATGAGTAGGAGCCGGTAGCCATTTTAGACCTTGTTTGCCAATTCAGGTTATTTTCTATGTCCGTTCGAGGACGAATGTTTGTTCTAGAGGTGGAGATTGTGATGACCCAAAGGGCCCTCTTATAAATTAAGACACTATTCCAGTCTTATTAGCCTTAAAAGAACTCATTTTATTTACCTCGATTCGCTGCACAGTCCGGACGTGCATCCGAAAAGCTTTTATGTGAAAATATGAAAAATAATAATTTTTGGAATTTAAAATTTGGTTTTAGTTGACTTGGTTCAGCATTTTGAGTGATCGGACTCGAATCCTTTATCCGGCGATCCCGGGAGGTCCGCAGTAAAATATGGGACTTGGGCGTATGCCCGGAATTGAATTTCGAGGTCCTTAGCTTTAGAAATCAATTTTAAAAAATTGTTTTGGTGGATTTTTAATGAAATGAAGAAATGAATTAATATTTGAAACCATTGGTATCGGGCCCGTATTTTGGTTCCGAAACTCGGGACAGATTTGTTTTAGTATTTAAGTACTCTTTGTGAAATTTGATGAGAATCGGAGTTGATTTGACATAATTTGGACGTCCGGTTGAGAACTAGTGAACTTTAAGTGTTCTTGAAAAAATAATGAGTTTTGAGGTTAAATTCATAGTTTTAGATGTTATTTTCAATTTGATTGCACGAGCAAGTCCGTATGATGTTTTTAGACTTACGTGCATGTTTGGTTTGGAGCCCCGAGGGCTCAGGTGAGTTTCGGATAGGCTACAAGATGTTTTAAACTTAGGCAGAACTAATGTTTTTGTTGTTACTGGTGCACAATTGATTTGTTCTTCGCGTTCACGTTGCTTCACTCGCGAACACGTAGAGTAAAAGTGCACTAGGCAATTTTTGTTCTTCGCGAACGCGTGCTGGCCAAGTGGGCCTGGGGGAGAGGGAGCCGATTACTCTATGCGAACGCGGCCACCTGGTTGCGAATGCAAAGGCCATTGGGCCTAGCTCTACGCGAACGTGTTCAAGACCCCGCGAATACGAAGGCCATTAGTCCTGACCCATCGCGAACACGGCAGGCCCATCGCGAACGCGATGAAGGCCTTCCCAGTCATACAAAAATAGTTTTTAAACTCGGGCAAAAGCTATTTTTCACCTACTTTCGAACTACAAAGACCTAGAGGCGATTTTCTTCACACAAATTCATC
>ML389158.1:256-69203 GCA_005239525.1 Nicotiana knightiana
CAAATCCAAATCCAAATCCAAATCCAAAGCCGAAGCCGAAGCCGAAGCCGAGCCGAGCGAGCGACGACGACGGCGCGAGGATACATCCTCTTCAACTCCTTTTAAGAGCTCTAAGAAGTGATCCTATATTTATACACACAAGTGTAGTTGTCTTTCACCAATGTGGTACAAAGTTCATGACAAAAGCTCACTTGATTCAAATTTTCATTTCCCTCCATTTTATTTCCCACCATTTCCCAATTCACACTCCTAGACTTTTAAGCCCAATGCTTAAAGTCTTTAAGCCCAATGCTTAAAGTCCAACATATACTTGGTACACAACTCAATCAACGGAGTCAAGCTAATGTGAGCTGATGTGACTTCATTAGATAAAGAATCAACTCAGAGACCTGATCCCCTTAGTGACAACAGTACGAAGTCAACTCTCTACAGCTGGAAAGTGTCTGCCTACACTGTACACACAAACAATGCAACAATCACTTCTCATTGGGAAGGACCTTGTACCAACCAAGTGATTACACCATTCAAGTGATGTCATCCAAGTTGTATTAACAATAAACATTACAACAAAAAGATCACTTGAACACTGGAGAATCAATTCAAGCAAGACAACCATTTGATAATCAAGCATTCAATTCTCAAGTGCAATCAAGAATAAAGTACAACACTACTACAAACCAGTTCTTATAACAAGTCTCTTGTATGTCCTTACTTGAGTTGTAACTTTGTAATTGTTCTTAAGTGTAATTCCTACTTTGCTTATCTAGAAGAATTAATTAGGAACCCTTTGTAAACCATAAACCTTTAGTGTTTGTGTCATGACTAGAGTTAGTCATGAGTTGAAGTTAGTCATGAGTTGAAGTCTTTGTAATAGGTGTATTGCAAAGTGGCTTGTAATAGGTGTATTACAAGTTAGTGAGGGATTAAGAGTTTAATTCCTAGGTTGCATAGCTTGTAATCTAAAGATTTCTCATAGTGAAGTTGAAATCCTACCACTGTAGGTCGTGGTTTTTTTTATCCCCTTGAGCGGGATTTTTCCACGTAAAATCCCTTGTGTCATTTACTTACTGTTGCATTAGCCTATTCTGTGAAAACTGTTATAGGACCTAGTCTCTATACAGTTTGGTGGACTCATATATTTTATCAATTGGTATCAGTGCGGGTTCTTTCTATTAGGCTAACACCTAGAAAGGATCCTCATGGCTACTCCACCAAACTTCGAAGAAGGTCAGTCCACCTACAGGCCACCTAGGTTCAATGGCCAATACTATTAGTGGTGGAAGACAAGGATACGTAAATTTATCATGGCTGAAGATTCCGAGTTGTGGTATGTCATTTGTGATGCCCTTATGTCCCGACTAAAAAGGTCGGAGACCCTGCTGTGACGGTGCCAAAGACCAGGAAAGAATACAACGATGCTGACAAGAAAGTTGTGAAGAAAAATTTTTGTGCCAAGAAAATTTTGGTGTGTGGTATAGGACCTGATGAATACAACATGATCTCAGCATGTCAATTCGCCAAGGAGATATAGGAAGCTTTGCAAACAACACACGACGAAACCACTCAAGTAAATCAGTCTGAGATTGACATGCTCACCACTGAGTATGAGCTCTTTAGAATGAAGGATGATGAATCCATTCAAGATATGTACACTCGATTCATTTCCATCATAAATGAGTTGCACTCGCTTGGTGAAATCATTCCAAGGAACAAGATCGTGAGGAAGATTCTTAGTTTTCTGCCCAGCTCCTGGGAGAGTAAAGTGAACGTCATCACTGAAGTAAAGGATTTGTAGGCGCTGACTATAGATGAGTTGGTTGGGAATCTGAAAACCTATGAAATGAAGAAGAAGAAGAAGAAGAAGAAGAAGGACAGAGAAAGAAGAGAATCAAAGAAGGAAAAGAACCTGGTACTCAAAGCAGAAAGCAATGATTCAAGTGAGGAGGACAGTGACATGGCTTACTTAACCAGAATGTTTCAGAAAATGGTTCGAAGAAATGGAGGCATACCAAAGAGGGGTAGTTTCAACAAGCCAAAGAATTATGACATCCAACATAAGTATGGAAAGCCAGGGCATTTCATCAAGGATTTCCCTCTCCTGAAGCAAGAACACTTCAAACACAACTCTGATAAAGCAGCCAAGAGGAACCCGGTTCCTGATAAATGCTTCAAAAGAAAGAACGTCGCTGACAATGTTGTGAAGCAAGCCCTTGCAGCATGGAGAGATTCTTCCAGTGAGTCTGAAGAAGAAAATGATGCAGGTGAAAGTTCTATGATGGCAGTTGAAAGTGAAGACAATGAATATGATTCAATATTTGCTTTGGTGGCTCAATCGGACGATGATGACAATGATGAGGTAAACTTTCGGGATGTTCAGAGAAATTTGAAATCCAACTCTCCTAAAAAAACTCATGTCATTAGCCAATGTGTTAATTGATTCTTACAATAGTCTTGTAAACGATAAGGATGCCTTAACTATGGAGTTAGGAGAGACTTGGTAGTTTGTGTTGTTGATTTGAAAGAAACAATAGATAATCTGAAAAATGAAAAGGAGGTTCTAATTGAGAAAATTTCTAGTGTAGAACACGAAAGAGATGATTTGATGGTGGTAGTGGTTGACTTAAAAGAAACCATTGAGAATTTCAGTAAAGAGAAAGATGCCTTAGTGGAGAAAGTTGCTTCTATTGAGCAAGAAATATATGACCTCTTAGTGGTAATTGTAGACTTAAAGAAATCAATAGAGGAACTTAAGATTGAATGTAGGCCTGGAAATCCTGAAAAAGGGAAATAAGTTGCAACTGAAGCACACATTAATCTTGTAAATGAGTTGAACATGGTGAAAGCTAGCTTGTGTGCTGAACTTGAGAAAAATACGCAGCTTCTGACAGACCTAGAAAGAGTGATTTAGAAAAGTCTCTTAAATGGACCTGGTCCTCTGATGGTGTTACTACCATGTATGTTAACAATAGTGGAAATAGGTAGGGAATAGGGTTTCAAAAGGAAAGGACTCCTTATAACCATCACAGAAAAGATGTTACTGTACCCGATAATTGGCTATGTACCCACTGCGGAAACAATGGCATTTTAAGAAAACTGCAAAGCCAGGGTTCAGTCTCTTCAAAAAACCAAGTTTTTCTGAAAGGGGACCAGGTGCCACCCATAAAAAGCGCATGTTACCTGCATGGACTAGAAGAACGCTTATTCATCCCTTTCCTCATTACAAGGGACCCAAACTTGTCCGGGTTCCTAAATCTAACCCTTGATTTCCTTGTGCAGGGAACAATGAAAGGAAGCAGTCAACAATGGTTCATGGACAGTTGATGCTCAAAGCACATGACTGGGAATACCATGGACTTCCTTTCACTAAAATCCATGCAAGGAGGGATCGTATCCTTTGGAAATGAGAAAAAAAGGGTACATTCTTGGTGTTGAAAAAATTGGAAAATCTCTCACTCAATCAATTGAGAACGTGTACTATGTCAATGGTCTTAAGTACAGTCTCTTGAGTGTTTCTCAAATATGTGATAAAGGGAAAAAGATGGAGTTCTTGTCAAAGATATGCACATTTACAAATCTTGTAACTGGTGAAGTGGTACTTGTGGCCACAAGATACAAGAACATCTATGTTACTGATTTTGAGTCCCTATAAAGTGGTGATCGGAGCTGCTTGAAAGCAATTGATGATGATGCTGAACTGTGGCACAGAAGACTGAGGCATGCAAGCTTTTCTCTACTAAATAAGCTGGTTCAAAAGGACATGGTTCGTGGTCTGCGCAAGTCAAAGTTCAAAGAACACAAAGTTTGTGATGCTTGCGCTAGAGGAAAGCATGTGAAATCCTCATTCAAGCCAAAAAAGGATGTTAGAACCTCAAAACCACTTGATCTTCTTCATATGGATCTATGTGGCCCTATGAGAGTGTCAAGCAGGGGAGGAAAAAGATACATTTTTGTGATAGTGGATGACTATTCCAGATTCACTTAGACTCTTTTCTTTAGAACAAAAGATGAGACTTTTGAAGTTTTTGTAGCCTTTGTGAAGAAAATTCAAGTGAAGATGGAATCAAAAGTAGCATGCATCAGATCAGATCATGGAAAAAAATTTGACAATGCTAAGTTTGATGAATTCTTCAACGAGAATGGCATCACCCACAATTTCTCAGCTCACAGAACTCCACAGCAAAATAGAGTTGTGGAAAGGAAGAACATAACCCTTGAAGACATGCTGATCGATAATGGGATTGCTAAGAACTTCTGGGCTGAAACTATTAACACTGCCTGCTACTTGGTGAATAGGTGTATGATCAGGTCTCTCTTGAACAAAAATCCCTATGAGTTGCTGAATGGAAGGAAGCCCAAGCTAACTCACTTAAGAATATTTGGTTGCAAATGTTATGTTCTCAACTATGCAAAGGATCAGCTTGGAAAATTTGATGCCAAGAGTGATGAAGGAATTTTTCTAGGATACTCTTCTCAAAGTAAAGCCTACAAAGTCTACAACAAGAGGACTCAGTGTGTTGAGGAGAGTGTTCATGTAATATTTGATGAGTCCCATCTCTCCTATGAAAAGGGCAAGAAGGATGATCACGATGAAGTGTCTCTGCTGGTTCCAGGAGAGGTCATCGATATGGAAAATGGAAAGGCAGATATGATGAGTCAAGTGAAGGAGACAGGTGAAGACAATGCAATCTCTTCCTCATCTACTGGAGTGGAACCAGGTACTATAATTACAACCACTAAAGCTGAAGAAAGAGTGGTTGATGCAGTTCAAAGCACTCCACATGTAGCAGATAGAAAGATACAAGAGAATCAGTCAGGCTTACCCAACTCCTCTACAAATGAAATTCAAGTGACCAACTGGAAACACAAAAGCTCCCATCCTCTCGACAATATAATCACTCCTATGGACTCAAGAGTTCAAACCATATCAAACGCCAGGAATTCACTTGCCTTCTTAGTATTTATATCACAAATAGAACCCAAGAATATTAAGGAAGCCTTGAAAGATGCAGACTCGATTACAACCATGCAAGATGAGCTGCATCAGTTTGAAAGGAACAAAGTATGGCACATGGTACCTAGATCCTCAGATCGAACCATCATAGGGACCAGATGGGTATTTAGGAACAAGCTTGATGAACATGGGAACACTACAAGGAATAAGGCAAAGCTAGTGGTCCAAGGTTACAATCAGTAGAAAGGAATTGATTATGATGAGACTTTTGTTCCGATTGCTCGAGTGGAAGCTATCATAATCCTCATTTCCTTTGCATCTCATATGGGATTTAGTCTATTCCAAATGGATGTCAAAAGTGCAGTTCATGAATGGTTTCCTCAAAGAAGAAGTCTATGTAAAGCAACCTCTAGGTTTTGAATGTCATGAACACCCTTAATATGTATTCAAATTGGACAAGGCACTGTATGGGTTGAAGCAAGCTCCTCGAGCTTGGTATGAAAGGTTATCAAAGTTTCTCTTAGAAAATGGTTTTGCAAGAGGAAAAATTGACAACACTTTGTTTCTAAAGAAACAGGGGAGGAACCTGCTCATTGTTTAGGTATATGTTGATGATATCATTTTTGGGGCAACAACTGATTCACTATGTGAGGAATTTGAAAAACTCATGGGAAATGAGTTTGCAATGAGCATGATGGGCGAGTTGAATTTCTTCTTGGGTCTTCAAGTGAAGCAGTCCACAAAGGGAACATTCATAAGTCAGCAGAAGTATATCAAGGAGCTTCTGAAGAGTTTTGACATGGAAACATCAAAAGTGATTGACACTCCCATTGCCACTAATACTCGACTAGACATGGATGAATCTGGCCCTTCTGTGAATCAAAATATGTATAGAGGCATCATTGGATCTATCTTGTATCTTACTGCAAGCAGGCCAGATATTGTATTAAGTGTGGGACTACGTGCAAGGTTTCAGTCAAACCTCAAGGAATCTCATCTGAAGGCTGCCAAAAGAATCTTGAGATAATCTTAAGGGAACACAAGACCTGGTTCTGTATTACCCTTCAGGTGACAATTTTAATCTTATTGGATATGTTGATGCTGATTATGGAGGTTATCTTATGGACAGGAAAAGCACATCTGGAATGGCTCACTTCTTGGGGTCATGTATTGTCTCTTGGGGCACAAGGAAGCAAAATTCAGTAGCTCTTTTAACAGCTGAAGCAGAATATGTTGCTGCAGCATCCTGCTGTGCTTAGCTTCTATGGATCAAACAACTGTTGGAAGACTTTGGAGTGTACACAAATTGTGTACCTCTTCTGTGTGATAACACAAGTGCACTCAACATGGCAAAAAATCCAATCCAGCATAAAAGAACCAAGCACATTGATGTGAGACATCATTTTGTCTGGGATAATGTGGAAAAGGGGATTATCTGTATGAAGTTTTGCAGCACAGAAGAAAAAATTGCAGATATATTCACCAAAGCCCTGAGTTGAGAACACTTTGAGAGAAACAGGCTGTCACTGGGGCTAATAATGCCCAATTGAGAACCTGATTCCCTCCATTTGGCTATGAAAGTTAAATTCAGGTAAAATTAGCTAAAGTGTTTTCCGGCCAAGTCTAACTCACTACTATATTGTTACAGGTAGACACACATGATGATCATAGAAGCTGCTGAGGCAATGCATGAGCAATAAAAGAAGGTTGAGAACTTTTTTGAAGGACTTGTCAGGGACCTGGTTCTTGTACCACATGTTAGTAGTCTCTTTATTTTCTCATACATATCTCAAAAGAAACAAAAATAATGCCACGCCATCAACCTTTTCAGACCCTGTATGGCACGTCTTTTCGTTCAAATCCTTTCACTTCCCTCTGAAACGTTGCATCTTCCCACACATCTACCGCCGTTTTCAGAACCCGTTTCTCTTCCCTTCATAATTGCCATTCACCTCATCAATCCTCATTATAACCTTCTCACTCCCAAAACTTGAACGACCATCTTTTGTCTCCCTCAGTCTCTCCAAAATCTTCAAACAAATCATCTACCATTGCTAAGAATCAAACAATCCCTCCTACCACTGAAGAGAAAACCCTTGAATCTTCTTCCCCTGTAGAAACACCACCAGTTGTCCCTTCTTCCACCACTGTTCAAATCGAAAAACCTAAACCTGTTTCTCCTTCACCCTACATCCCTCTCACTAATCCTTCTGACTCTACTTTTCCTCTAAGTGTTGAGAACTCAGAAATCCCTAAGAAAGATAACATCTCTCCCTTGTCGCTTGAGATTCTCAAAGAGCGGAGTAAAGATATACTCTAGTTTCAGAAGAAAAGAGTGAGACTCCATCGGCAGAAAAAGTTTCATCAATAAGTCCTGAAGGAGCAAAGGTTTATGAGGAAGGTGTTGATCAATCTACAGGTACTCATGTCTCTTATGTTGTTTCCTCTATGGAATATCAAGAGAGCGAGGACATAGAAAATATGTTGGCCATTGCATCTGAAGGAATCGTGAGTGAGGAAAACTCTGTTATGCCTGTGTGGGGGAAGGGACTCAGCCCCTAGTGGAAGAAGGAAAAATGGTGCTTTTTGAACCATCTGCACCGGAAGAGGCTAATGGGACCCCTCTTGATGAACATGACCCCTCTCCTGAGAAAACAGGTCAGGAATCATTTTCTCAGGTCAGCTTCGACCCTACTCCTTCTCCTCACTTTGATGCTGAGCCCTTAGAAGCAGTACCTCCTGTCATGAGGTCCAGTGATGAAGAGGATCATGATGATGTTGCTCTAAGAGCATTTTTCAAAGTAAGGAGGCTAGTAGAAACTCCTGAGCCCCCTCCTAAGCTACCTACCATAAGGTTGCAGAAAAATGAGGCTCTTGAGTCTGCGCTAAAGAAGAGTAAAAGGAGTAACATGGAGAAGAAAAAGAGGCTGGTGAAGAATGATAAAATTGTTTGTGACAAGAATATTCCAGTGGTGGAAATTTATGAGGAAGCCCAAGAGGAACCAAGTTCCTTGATCAAGAAATCTCAGGAAAAGAAGCAATATACTGAGAGTACTTCAAAGGTGGCTGTTGGAACACCCAGTGAAAAGTCAGTGAAGGATGGTGGCAAGTTAAGCAAGTGGTTGTAGAAGAGTCAATGTCTGATGAGGATGTTTGAGTGAAGTCTAGTGGGAAAGTTAAGTCCAGTGGAAAGCCTGTTAAAAAAAATTGGAGAATGTGAAGGAACCCGGTTCTATAAAGAAGGCAAGAAGTGGAAGTATATCTGGTAAAGAAAGGTTGAGGTAGCAGAAAGTGTTGTGGGGTCGCACTTCTGACCCGGAGATATCTGAGATGGCTGGTATGCGCCAAGTACTTGCGATGGTTGAATTTCAACAGTGGGGACATATATTCAAGGTGGATGTGCCCAAATTTTATGAGGAAGATGTTCAAAGTTCTATGCTGACCTCTTCACTGTTGAATCTGATCATATCTGTGCTCTAGTGAATGGCGTAGATTGTTATGGACTCTGCTGTGTTAGGAGACATACTTAAAGCCCCTTCTGAAGGTTTGTCTTCTGTTAGAAGTGCATGCGGTTCAAACTTTAGGCATGTTGTAGTTAAGGAGAGAGCTGTCTAGCAGGGGGAACGGGCGCATAAAAAAACTTTGCTTCCTATTTATCAGCTGATGTTTGAGTTGGTGAATAAGGTCTTGCTTCCTCGCGCTCAGAGGAGGTCCATCACATCCAAGGCTGATCTGTATCTAATGGAAGCACTGGATGAGTTCCAAACTGTTAATCTTCCAGCCATAATGATTGAGCATATACAAAAGGTGGGCAGCATTCAAAGATGGGAATCATGGCCTCCCCTATGGCTTTCTCCTCACGCGTGCCTTCAAATTCTTTAACGTGCCTTTGGGACAACCTAAGATGAGAACCAAAAAAGCAGACTTTCTCTAAAACTACTCTAAAGGAATGTGAGTGTGTTGACAAAATCAGAGGGGTATGAAGCACTTCGACAATCTTCCAGCTTATCAATGCTAAGAATAGTGCTACTAAAGTGATCACAAAGTTGAAGGAAATGAATTCCATATTAGAGACTCAGCTTTGTCAGGCCCAAGAGGCACCAGGGTCTCCAGTTCTTCAAGCACAGAGGTAGCTTCTCTGACCAAGGAGAATGCTGATCTCAGGCAACAGGTTGAGAATCTGAGGGAAAAACTGCTCGCTGAGCAAATGTCCTCCAATGCTCGGATAGATCTCCTTCTCAACACTCTTGCTGCCTCTTCCAAGCCCTCTTCCTTTAGTGTCCCCTAGGCTAATCCTTCAGTGACCAGTGTCCAGTATATCTCTCTTGACAATATTTTGATGATGTTGTGGTAGTTATTTTTGTTTTCTTTTTGGTTTATGGATGGATATCACTAGTTCTGATTCCGTGGAAACAATCCAAATGTGCCTTTGTTGTAAAGGCAAATGCTTATGTTTTTGTTGATAAATGAAAACTCTCCTTTTGCTGTGAATGTTTATGTTTTTCTGCTTCTCTTTTCTATCATGTTTGTGTGCACACAAGTGGCATGAGTTAACTTGGCTAGACTTCTTTATGTTTTTTACTTGCTTGTGTATTTTTAATGATACCAAAAGGGGAAAGATAAATTAAAAGAGTTAAGAAGAAGCAGGGACTAATTAAGGGTGAAGCACAAAGTCGGGGGAACTTGTGAAGTTCCTATTGCTTTATCTGGTTTTTGTTGATCTGAATATGATTGTCAATTTTTATGTTTGTCATCATCAAAAAGGGGGAAATAGATGGGTTTATAGCCCCTTAGTTTTATGTTTTGATGATCTAACAAACTTAATATCAAAGAACTAGATAAGGAACCTGATACATACTTGGTACACAACTCAATCAACGGACTCAAGCTAACGGGAGCTGCTATGACTTCAGAAGATAAAGAATCAACTCAGGGACCTGATCCCTTTAGGTTCCCCTGATAACAGTACGAAGTCAACTCTCTACAGCTGAAAAGTTCCTGCCTGCATTGTACATGCAAACAATGCAGCATAGTGCAACAGTCACTTCTCATTGGGAAGGACCTTGTACCAACCAAGTGATTACATCATTCAAGTGATGTCATCCAAGTTGTATTAACAATAAACATTACAACAAAAACATCACTTGAACACTGGAGAATCAATTCAAGCAAGACAACCATCTGATAATCAAGCATTCAATTCTCAAGAGCAATCAAGAACAAAGTACAACACTACTATGAACCACTTCCTATAACAAGTCTCTTGTATGTTGTCACGACACAAACTCCCAACCTTAGGGATCGTGATGACGCCTAACACCACACTTGCTAGGCAAGCCAATGTTAGAACTAGTTTAATCAATTTTTATTAAAGTCTATTTAATCGTAATAGAACAGTTTAAAAATAAACTAAGTCTATTTAATTTCCAATGAATAAAGTCACAAATAAAATAATGGACGAATAATTAAGCCGATCCACGAACTAAAATAAATAACTATAAGACTACCCCAATGTCTGATGTCACAATTCACGAACCACTAAGAATGCTACAAATAATGGGCTGAAAGAATTGATGTATAACTGTTTGAATCAATTAAAACAGTAATACAAATAGCATGGAGAAGACTTCAGGAATCTGCGGACGCCAGCAGATCCCCCTCGTGTCTCCGAATAATGATGTCTGCTACTAAAGTCTCCTAACTCTGGCCAGTATCTGGATCTGCACAAAAGTGTGCACAATGTAGTATCAGTACAACCGACCCCATATACTGAGTAAGTGCCGAGCCTAACCTCGGCGAAGTAGTGATGAGGCTAAGACAAGACAACACATAAAACCTGGATATTTATATAATCTTGCTAGCAAGAATAACAACAATTAAGGAATTTAAAATAAATAGCAATTAATGGTAAGGGAGCATGCGATGGGGAATTTCTAACATAATAAACGGGGAAAACAATAAGGCAAACACTGATAATGATCAACAATAATTTTAGCAATTAAAAATAGAAAGAAAACTTGCATGGCATCACCCTTCGTGCTTTTACTCTCAGCCTCACCATATGCATCAATATAAATGTAAATGTGCACGACATCACCCTTCGTGCTTTACTCTCTTCCTCACCATATGCATCAATATGAATGTAAATGTGCACGGGATCACCCTTCGTGCTATATCACTCTTCCTCACCATATGCATAAATATAAATGTAAATGTGCACAGCAACGCCCTTCGTGCTTTATCACTCTTACCTCACCATATGCATAAATATAAATATAAATGTGCATGGCATCACCATTCGTGCTTTATCACTCTTACCTCACCCAAACAGTGGAAACAATAATATCCCGGCAAGGGAATCAGCTATAACCAATCTATTTCCAACAATTAACTTCACAAAATAAATCTCAACTTGAGCCGATGCTCAACAATGGTCAATTACCAAGAAATCATCACAAGTCTTGTTCAACATGGATAGTCATCAGTTTAAGCATGGACAATACATAATAAAAAATCACAACAGTCACAACATAAGATTCACAGGCATGCTTGACACCAAAGTATAGATACTCGTCACCATACCTATACGTCGTATTCAACACTAACACGTAGCAAATACAATAACAACACCTATTCTCTCAAGCTAAGGTTAGACCAAATACTTACCTCAATTTCGCAGCTCACTCCCTGCTCAATTATAGTTTTTCCTTTCAAATTCACATCCAACCCACTCGTATCTCGGAGTTGGGTTGTGTTCCTCTTTTGGACTGAGAAGCTATAAACTCAAGCATCTGCAAGAACTTTGCTTGCCCCAATTCTGTGAAATATTGCCCGTAATAAATTGCGAAATCCCATGCCTTGGCTCTCAACTCCAGTAAGCTTCTGTCAATATATTTTTCATACTTTGCTACATATTGCTTCAATAAGGTCCCAAAAAAAAAGGTATGCTGTACCCTTTATTTTTTGGATACCATAAGTAGATGAAATGTGCCAATTTGGCCTCACCATACATGGGTAACCATGACATGAATACATCTCCAATGCTCTCAAAGATTCTTAGTGCCGTGACAATAATCCAATATTGGCACCAGAATATAAGTTCTTCAATCTCTACTTTATTTTTCTCAACAGTTTTAAAACATTTAAAAGTAGGGTACTCATATCCAAGAACCAATACTAATCCGCTGGTAATGAAGTTTCCCAACATCTTTTAGTACTCCAAAATTTCTTTGTCAAAAGCAAAAGCAACAAATAACTTCCGATCCTAGATAGAAAGGATCAAGTGGTTGAAACCCTTTCAACCATCTGAACAAACTTACGACGACTTTAGCAGACAAGGAAAAGAAGGGAAATCTGAATAAGAAAACAGAACTATATGGATTCCGTAATTCAATGATGAAACAAATTAAGAAGATAATGTATCCAAATATACTACAGAGGATACAACGGAGAAGAAAAAGAGCCGGATATAAGAAGGAAACTATAGAATATATACGTGAAAGGAGGAGCATTTGTCATATAATTATTCGGAAACGTGCGAGATAGTCTTTGTTTTGGCCAAGCATAAAATCATTGGAATTTTTAAGTTCCAAAAATCACTCCGTAGCCTATCCGAAACTCACGCGAGTCATCGGGGCTCCAAACCAAACATGCACGCATGTCTAAAAACGTCATGGGGACCAACTCGTGTAATCAAATCACCAAAATAACATCAAAAATTACAAATTTAACCTCAAAACTCAAGATTTCCTCAAGAACACTCAAATTTCTAACTTTTCAACCGGATGTCCGAATCACGTCAAACCAACTCCGATTCTCATCAAATTTCACAGATATGACTTAAATATCATGACAAACTTGTTCCGGGCTCCGGAACCAATATACGGGCCAGATACCAATAATTTCACATATTATTTCATTTGTTTAACTCTTGTAATAAACAGCAGAACAATTTTTTTTAAGCATTGTTTTCTAAGGTTAGGGAACTCGGAATTTAGTTCCGGGTATACGCCCAAATCCCATATTTTACTGCGGACCGCCCGGGATTCACGCCTGGACTGCGCACTCAAATTGAGGTAATTAAAATTAATCTTTTTAAGGCTAATAAGCCTTGAATGGAGTCTTAATTCATAAAATAACCCTTTGGATCATCACATATATCCTTAGTTAAGTTGTAACTTTATAATTGTTCTTCATTGTAATTCCTACTTTGCTTATCTAGAAGTATTAATTAGGAACCCTTTGTAAACCATAAACCTTTAGTGTCGTGACTAGAGTTAGTCATGAGTTGAAGTCTTTGTAATAAGTGTATTGCAAAGTGGCTTGTAATAGGTGTATTACAAGTTAGTGAGGGATTAAGAATTTAATTCCTATGCTGCATAGATTGTAATCTAAAGATTACTCATAGTGACGTTGAAATTTTACCAGTGTAGGTCGTGGTTTTTTTATCCCCTTGAGCAGGGATTTTTCCATGTAAAATCTCTTGTGTCATTTACTTAATGTTGCATTAGCCTATTCTGTGGAAACTGTTATAGGACCTTGTCTTTATACAGTTTGGTGGACTCATATATTCTTTCATTATCATATCGGACTATGCCTCTCTGATCCTGTAGCTCCATGACCTCCTTTGCTCCCATTTCACCTTTATCCAATTTCCAGTCCATACTTTGTTTCAATTACATTACCATATTAAAGTATGATTCACCTTAAGAAGCTCAGAATCTGGCATTGTACTCTGGCCAGCGACACCTTACTGTTCATAGGACTGTTTTATCAAAAAAGTGTTAAACCTTTCCTTAAGACGAATTAATGAGAAAAGTAGGGGATCAATCCTAGCCAAGGATAATTAACTCTAGATCAAAGAATATTAAGTAGTAAAAATAGGATATGATTAAACTCATGAACTTATTAATATTGTAAAAGAAATCAAATGTACATAATGAGCTTACATTCTTGATGCTACTACTCCATAGCGTAAGATAAAGACGAAAAAAGAGGGTGCACCATTAATGGATACGAGTTATATCTTTATCGATTCCATAATGGTGACTATAATGATCAGCGCAAGGTTCTAAACCTTCTCCTGTTTAGGATATAGATTTTTCCGTTCTTCTCTCTTGAGAGAGAAGAGAAAATCCACTTTCTATCATTCTCTTACCTAGTATAAATACTAGGTATTCCCACTGACCCATCGGTCCTTAGCTAGGATACTCTAATATGACGATTGCACTTAGGTCGGTCTCCCTAAGTGCCATGGCATGTGCTTCGCCGTACAAACTTTTTGATAGTTCGACTTCGACCGTGATCGAAATGCTCGTCGTTATGGTACCTTATGGATACAACCACGGCTTAATCGACTCCTCGCCATTCCTTTTTGTGCCAATTCTCGTATGGTTAGATTTCGACCCATACAAGGACTACTTGCACAAAATAATATCCATAACTCCCAGCATATGTTCAGAAGGTATCTAATAATCTAATCCTGGTGTACTATGTTGGGTGGTTTGATACTCCAACACCTCCAAATCATTCTCAACAATTATAGTACTAATACCCAGAAATGATCACCAAATACTCTTAGTAACTTATTCGACCCCCTCCAACACAAGCTGAATAATTGTCTCTTTACAGCAGGCACATTTAGAAGTAATTTAATGTTCATAGATACTTAATCTGTCATTAATTGTTAGCTTGTTCTTTCGAGTTATCCACACAGTAATAGATATCTTGATTGGATCATGTATGTGCCAAATCCTGCTGTAATTAAAGTTTCTGACGCATTTGCCTCCTGTCTATGAGCTTTTCAAGCAGAGGTAGTGCTGAAGTCCTTATTAGATGAAAGCAGCCAGATAGGTGAGTCATATTTACCTTTCATCTCCAATTTCAATATATACCTGATGATTTATATTCTGTTTTGATGATCTAACAAACTTTTACGTGACGAACCAGAGAAAGGACCTGATGTGTAAACAGCACAAGAAGTTAGCTTCAACTTAAGGAATTTCGGACTGTGTACCATTTATCTATAAAGGACCAGTTGGAGGACTTGATCCTTTGACAGACACACAGACGGAAGTGCAGGGTCAACTTTACAGCTGTAAAAGCTGTGATAGAAAAGTGACTGCATGCAACTTTACACGCTACAGTGCAGCAGTCACTTCCCATTTATTGTGAAGTGTACCCAAAAGATTTAGAACATCCTTCTTGGAATATGGTAAGTTCTTTAACATCTTGTATGAAGACAAACAACACATTCACTTGAGAATTTACTATCATTCTTCTAAGCATTGAAGATCTGCCCAGCATTGAAGGCTCAAGTGTGTCAAGAACAAGAAGACAACTCCACTAAAGAGGACAAGTTTCACTATGTGTCTTAGGCGTCCATTAGTTGAGTTGTAATCTTGTGTTTTTCTTTCTATTGCATCCTATCTTGCTTTCTTAGAAGCCTTGTAATAGGAACTATAAAACCATTATTTCATCTGTGCTTTTGTGTGACTAGGGTTAGTCATTTGTCAAAGTCTTTGTAACCAGAGAGTAAAAAAGTGGCTTGCAATAATGAGTGTAAGTTAGTAAGTTGAAGTCTTTGTAAGAGTGCCTTACAAAGTGGCTTGTAATAGTGTAGATTACAAGTTAGTAAAGTTGAAAACCTACAAGAGTGGGTCGTGATTTTTTGTCCCCTTAAGAGGGATTTTTTCCACATAAAAATCCTATGTCACTTTACTTTTATTCTTAAAGCATATCTTCGTGGGAACTGCTAGAGGACTTGGTAACTCTACTGGTTGGTAGACTCACAAACCTTTAATTGGTATCAGATCAGGTTCTTTCTAAGCGGTTAACAACTAGAAAGGATCTGAAATGGCTTCTCCACCAAACTTTAAGGAAGGACAATCCACATATCGACCTCCCAGGTTCAATGGTTAGTATGATGGATGGTGGAAGACCTGCATACACGACTTCATCATGGATGAGGATTCTGAGTTATGGGATATAATTTGTGATGGTCCTCATGTTTCAATGCACAAAGTTGGAGAAACTAGTTTAATGGTGCCAAAAACCAGGAGAGACTACAACGATATTGATAGGAAAGCTGTGGAAAAGAATTTCCGTGCAAAGAAAATTCTTTTGTGTGGAATCGGACCTGACGAATACAATAGGATCTATGCGTGTCAATCAGCTAAAGAGATCTGGGATGCTTTGCAGACTGCCCATGAAGGAACAACACAAGTGAAGTAGTCCAAGATTGACATGCTAGCCACTGAGTACGAGCTGTTCAAGATGAAGGAAGATGAATCTATATAGGATATGCACACCAGGTTCACTTCCATTATCAATGAGCTTCACTCTGTAGGAGAAGTCATTCCTAGGAACAAGCTAGTGCCAAAAATCTTAAGTTTTCTGCCTGGTTCCTGGGAAAGCAAGGTCAATTCCATAACTGAAGCAAAGGATCTTCAGGTCTTAACAATGGACGAGTTAATAGGAAACTTGAGAACATATGAGATGAAGAGGAAAAAGGACATTGAGAGAAGGGAGACCAAGAAGGAGAAGAACTTGGTTCTCCAAGATGAAAAGCATGAGTTAAGTGAAGAAGACAACGACATGGCCTATCTCACCAAAAGATTCCAAAAGATGGTTCGAAGAAATGGGGGAATACCAAGAAGAGGCAGCTCAAGAAATCCTAAAAACTATGACCTATGTCATAAATGTGGTAAGCCCAGACATTTCATAAAAGACTGCTCACTCCTGAAACAGGACAACTACAAATACAACACTGACAAAGCTGCAAAGAGGAACCCGGTCGCTGATAAAAGATTTAGCAAAAAACACGTAGCTGACAATGTTGTAAAGCAGGATCTTGTTGCTTGGGGAGACTCATCTAGTGAATCAGAAGAGGAACCTGAAGCAGAAAACAACTCCATGATGGCAGTTGAGAACAAGGCTAAGGAGTACGATTTGTTGTTTTCTCTTATGGCTCAATCTAATGAAGAAGAAGAAGATGACACAGATGAGATAAATTTCAGGGATGTTCAGAGAAATCTGAAATTCTATTCTCCTAAAAAATTAATGTCACTGTCAGATGTTCTCATTGATACCTATTATAGCTTAGTTGAAGATAAAGATTCATTGACCCTAGAACTAGGAGAAGTAGAACAAACTAGAAATGACCTAGTTGTGTGTGTGGCTGACTTGAAAGAAACTGTAGGAAACCTTGAAAAAGAGAATGAGACTCTAAGGCGCAAAATCAACTATGTTGAGAATGAAAGAGATGACCTAATGGTGGTGGTTGTGGATTTTAAGGATACCATAAAAGATCTTGAAAAGAAAAAGGAAGAGATAGAGAAAAAAAACAGAGAGTTAGAAAATGAGAGAGATGATTTAACTGTAGTAGTGGCAGATTTGAAAGAAACAGTAGAGAATCTAAGCAGTGAAAAGATGTGCTTGAACATGAGAATAGATAATGTTGAGCAAGAAAGAAATGATTTTCTAGTAGTAATCACAAACTTAGAAGAAACTATTCAGGGACTAAGACTAGAACCTGGTTCATCAAGTGTAGATAAAGGAAAGGAAATAGCTAGTGAAAAATATGTCAAGCTTGAAAAAGAACTGAATGAGGTCAAAAATAGTATGTGTAGTGAGGTTGAGAAAAATAATGAGTTGCAAGCAGAAGTGAGCAAACTAAAATCTGATCTTAAGAAATCTTTGAATTGGACCTGGTCCACAGACTTTATCACTGCTATATACTTTAACAACTCTGGGAACAAGCAGGGAATCGGGTTTCAAAAGGAGAAAAATCCCTACAACCCTCACAACAAGTATGTTACAGTCCCAGACAATTGGCTTTGTACCTACTGTGGGAACAACGGGCACTTCAAGGAAAGTTTCCCAGCCAAGGATCAATCAGTCCAGAAAAATAAGATGTTTGCTGGAAGGAGAAACACTAAGAAAGGACCAGGTCCCAGCAATAAATATCAATTCTTGCCGGCATGGACTATAAGAGTTCTTATTCATCCCTTTCCTAACTACAAGGGACCCAAACTTGTTTGGGTTCCTAAATCTAAACATTGATTTATTTGTGCAGGGATCAGTGAGGGGAAATGGGCTACAATGGATCATGGACAGCGGTACTCAACGCATATGACTGGAAATACCATGGATTTTCAATCATTGAAAGCCTTGCAGTGAGGGGATGTATCCTTTGAAAATGGAAAGAAGGGATACATTCTTGGTGTTGGAAGAGTTGGAAGATCTCTGGATCACTCAATAGAAAATGTATATTATGTGGATGGCCTGAAATATAGCCTATTGAGTGTCTCTCAAATATGCGATAAAGGAAACAAAGTGGAGTTCTTGTCCAAAGTGTGCACAATTACTAGTCTAGTAACTGGGGAAGTAGTGTTGATAGCCAAGAGGTACAAGAACATCTATGTTGCTGATTTCGAATCTTTGGAAGCTGGTGAAGTGAACTGCTTGAAGGCTGTCAATGACGATGCAGAGCTTTGGCATAGAAGGTTGGGTCATGCTAGTTTTTCTCTCCTGAAAAAACTGATAAAGAAGGACCTGGTCCGCGGTCTGCCAAATTCCAAGTTCAAGGAGCACAAGGTTTGTGATGCGTGTGCTAAGGGAAAACATGTGAAATCATCCTTTAAGCCAAAAAATGATGTTAGCACATCCATACCTCTTGAACTTCTCCACATGGATTTGTGTGGACCTATGAGAATTCCAAGCAGGGGTGGAAAGAAGTACATATTTGTGATTGTGGATGACTACTCAAGATTCACTTGGGAGTTATTTCTTATTTAAAAAGATGAGACAGTTGAAGTGTTTGTGGCCTTTGTAAAGAAAATCCAAGTGAAGATGGACCTTAAGGTAGCTTGCATCAGATCCGACCACAGAACTGAATTTGATAATGCAAAATTTGATGAGTTTTGCACTGAGAATGGAATCAAACATAACTTCTCATCACCAAGAACTCCCCAGCAAAATGGAGTAGTTGAGAGGAAGAACAGAACCCTGGAGGATATGGCTCGAACAATGCTCCTTGATAGTGGAATTGCTAAGAATTTATGGGCTGAAGCAATCAATACAGCCTGCTACTTGGTGAACAGGTGCATGATCAGATCCTTCCTAAACAAAACCCCCTATGAATTGCTCAATGGAAGAAAGCCTAAGATAACGCACTTAAGAGCCTTTGGTTGAAAATGCTATGTTCTAAACAATGGAAAGGATCAACATGGAAAGTTTGATGCAAAGAGTGATGAAGGAATCTTTTTGGGATATTCTTCTCAAAGCAAAGCATAAAAAGTGTACAACAAAAGAACCCAATGTGTATAAGAGAGTGTTCATGTTCTCTTCAATGAAACTCCCTCCTCACACAAGGACAACAATGGTGATGATCAAGACAATGAACCACTTCTGGTTCCTGGAGAAATTTCTAAAGGAATCAAATGGTAAGGCAGATATGATGAGTCATGCCAAGGAGATGATTGAAGGCAAAGTAACTTCTTCCTCAGGAACACAGAAGGAACCTGGTAACCCAATCTCTCCCACAGAAGCTGAAGAAAGAGTTGGAGATGCTGTGGAAGGTACTCCTCAGATAGAAGAACAAGAGACTCAAGGAAACCCTTTCAATCTGCCAAGTTCATCCTCAAACCAATTTCAAAATTCAAATTGGAAACATAAGGGCTCCCTTCCTCTTGATAACATAATGACTCCGCTTGATTCCGGAATTCAAACCAGATCCAAAACCAGAAACTGTCTAGCCTTCTCAGCCTTTCTATCCCAAATAGAACCTAAAAATATCAAGGAAGCCCTGAAGGATGTAGATTGGATCATTGCTATGCAGGAAGAGCTTCATCAGTTTGAAAGAAACAAATCATGGCATTTGGTAACTCGACCATCAGACAGAACCATCATAGGAACCAGGTGGGTGTTCAGGAACAAACTGGATGAGAATGGGAAAACTACCACAAATAAAGTTAGGCTTATGGTTCAAGGATACAACCAAGAGAAAGGGATTGATTATGATGATACTTTCTCTCATGTTGCTCGTATGGAAGCCATCAAAATTCTCATTTCTTTTGCATCTCATATGTAATTCACATTGTTTCAAATGGATGTGAAAAGTGCATTCTTGAATGGATACCTCAAGAAAGAAGTTTACGTCAAGCAACCCCCTGGGTTTGAAATTCATGTTCATCCAGAGCATGTCTTCAAGATGGTCAAAGCCCTGTATGGCTTGAAGCAAGCTCCCAGAGCTTGGTATGAAAGGTTGTCCAAATTCCTACTAGACAATGGATTCTCTCGAGGCAAGATTGACAACACCCTATTTCTGAAGAAACGAGGAAGGAACCTTCTTATAGTCCAGGTGTATGTTGATGAAATTATCTTTGGTGGTGCAGCAGATTCACTATGTAAGGAATTTGCAATGCTCATGGGAAGTGAGTTCGAGATGAGCATAATGGGGGAACTGAACTTCTTCATGGGTCTTCAAGTGAAGCATTCTACTAAGGGCACATGCATCAGTCAACAGAAATATATCAAGGAACTGCTCAAGAGGTTTGATATGGAAGACTCCAAAGTGATTGACACACCCATTGCAGTGGCTACCAAACTTGACATGGATGATTCTGGCTCTCCTGTAAATCAAACCATGTATAGGGGATCATTGGCTCTCTTCTTTACCTCACAGCAAGCAGGCCAGACATTGTATTCAGTGTGGGATTGTGTGAAAGGTTCCAATCCAATCCTAAAGAGTCGCATCTGAAAGCTGCAAAGAGGATCCTACGCTATCTCAAAGGCACACAGGACCTGGTGTTATACTATCCCTCAGGTGACAATTTCAACCTTATTGGTTATGCTGACGCAGATTATGCAGGATACATGGTGGACAGAAAAAACACTTCAGGGATGGCTCATTTTCTTGGATCGTGCCAAATCTCTTGGGGCACAAGGAAGTAGAACTCAGTGGCCTTGTCCACAGTAGAAGCATAATATATTGCAGATGCATCTTGTTGTGCTCAGCTGCTGTGGATCAAAACAACAACTGGAGGACTTTGGAGTATTTATCGACATCATTCCACTTCTATGTGATAATACCAGTGCGCTCAATATGGCAAAGAACCCGGTTCAACACAAGAGAACTAAGAACATTGATGTGAGACATCACTTTCTCAGAGACAATGTTGAAAAGGGACACATTAGTATGAGGTTCTGTTGCACTGAAGATCAGATTGAAAACATATTCACCAAGGCACTGGGCAGGGAACATTTTGAGAAAAATAGAATGGCTCTGGGCATGCTGAGACCATACTAGGGACCCGCTTCTCCTTTTTGGCTATGATTGTCTTACTCAGGTACAAATGGCTAAGGTGTTTTCTGATAAAGTCTAACTCGCATCAATATCGTTGCAGGTAGACACGTATGATGACTACAGAATTTAAAGGAGTGGTATTGTAGAACAAAAGGAGACTGAGCACTTTTTCAAAAAAATAAATAAATTAAAAACACAACAACAACAACAAGTACAGAATCTGGTCCATGTTTCCCAGGTTAGTAGCTATGTGTACCCTATCCCTCTTTCAAAAAGTAACTGCATTAATTACTGCTGCCACACCTTCGCCATTTCAGAAGACACATCCATCACGTCTATCACTCCACCCTTTCAAATCCCTCTGCCCATTTCCCTCTTCCCAAAACTTTCTACCGCCAGTTGAACCAGTTTCTTCTCCCCCTCATTACTCAAATCACCTATAGAATCCCTCGCCTCCAACCTATCTATACACACCCACTCTTGTGAACAACTCTCTTTTTCTCTCTCTTTCTCTTAATTCCTTTACTAACTTTCAACAATGGTCTCCTCAAATGAACTCTCTCCTTCCTTTACCACTGACCTCAACACTGTTCCAGTGGACGGTCATGAATCCCCTCTTATGGAGGAAGCCATCTCAGCTCCCACTCCATCATCACCTCCACCTAAACCAGAGACCTCCAAGGGATCCTCAGTCTCAGAAGCTCCTCATTCCTTCTCTCCTCTAGTTGATTCCCCACAAAAAACCCTAACTGATGAAACCACCATTGTACCTCCTCCTTCCTCTATATCACCATCTGAAACCTTCACCGCTGAAGCTTCTCAAGTCTCTAAAGTTTTAGAAGATGACCCCGATCATTACATCAAACTCTCATTTCTTCATTTCTCGACTCCTATGGAGTCTCCTAAAAAGGAGGCGGTAGAAAATATAATGTCCATCGCCTCTGAGAACTCCCTCTGAAGGTGCCCCCTCTCCTCCTGAAACGTAGGGAGCAATGTCGTCCATCCTAGAGGATGAAGGAACAATGGTTCTTTTTGAGTCTCCTTCCCATGAGGCTACACTTCCAAACCTAGTGAGGAACATGATTCTCCACCCTCTCAGTCCCCTCAAGAAAAGATCTTCTATACACCCCCTCTTGAGTCCATTCCTCTGCTTAATGAACCCATGCATGAGGATGATGAGCATGACATGGTGTTGAGTGCTCGATTAAAACTTTGTCACAACATTCGCACTCCAGCACCATCTGTTAAGTGTCCCTCGACCAGGCTACAAAAGAAAGAGGCTGTCAATCTAGCTTTTGAAAAGAGTAAGAAAAGTAATAATAATAAGAAGAAGAGGCTGGTAAAGGGTGGTCAAGTAGTGGGGGACAAAGGCATTGCTGTGGTTACAGTAGAGGATGACACTGCTGAGGAACCTAGTTCCTTAGTGGAACGGAAGAAAACTGGGTCTGGTCAACGTGATAAGAAAGAGACTCTGACAAGTGATGCGAAGGCCAAACAGAAGGTGGTTGGGGAGGCAAGTGAGAGGAAATCTATATATGCTAGTTCCAAAGGAAACTCTGTGAAGGTGTCGGGGAAACGAAAAAGAGAGGAAGAAACTATGGTAGAACCTTGTACTGTAAAGCCCATATCTAGTAGTAGTGGAAAGTGGAAGGAAAACGTTCAAAAACAAAGTGCGATGTGGGGTCGTACCTTTGATCCTGAGATTCTAGAGATGCCTGGCATGAGTCAACTCATGACCATGGTTGAGTTCCAAAAGTGGGAACACTTGTTTAACGTGAGTAGTCCTAAGGTCTATGAAGACGCTGTGAAAGAGTTCTATGCTACCCTCTTCACACCTGAAGACCGTCATGTTTGTGTGCTGGTAGGGGGTGTGGATATCGTCCTTGATGACGCTTCTCCAGGGACAATTCTAGATGTTCCATCGGAAGGGCTATCCTCATTGGATCCTAACAAGTATGCATGTAGCCGTGATTTTTGGAGAGCTATAGTTAAACCAGGGACATTCCAACAGGGGGACCGGGTGCACAAGAAGGTTATGTTGCCTGTCTACCTACTCCTCTTTGAGCTGGTGAACAAAGTTCTTCTTCCCCGAGTTGAGTGACGCTTTGTTGCTTCCAGAGCTGATTTGATTTTGATGGAAGCCATTGACGATTTCAAGCCTGTCAACTTGCCTGCTCTTATGATAAATCATATGGATAAGGTTGTCTCGGTCAAGGATGGGAATCATGGTCTTCCCTATGGCTTCTTGCTCACTCGAGTCTTTAAGCACTTCAAGATTCCACTCAGCAATCCTCGGGTTGGGACTCGCAAGCAAAGCTTCTCAAAGACCACTCTTGAAGAATGTTAGTGCATTGAAAAGGTTGGGGGCAGTTCTTCGACAATCTCTCAGATGATAAATGCCCTGAATGCTGCACATGATACAATCAAGAGGTTGGAGGCTCAAATTGCCATCCTAGAGGTGTCCATTTAAGTTGCAGAAGAACCTAGTGCTAGTAGTTTCTTAAACGAAGAAGTGGCCCGCTTGACTAAGGAGAATGTTGAGCTGAAGCAACAGGTGGAGAACCTCAAATACAAGCTCCTCGAGGAGCAGTCTTTTTCAAATGCCCGCATAGACCTAGTCCTTCGCACCATCTCTGCCTCCTCCTCCAAGCCCTCCTCCTCTAGTGCCTCTTAGGATCTGTCCTCCCCAGTTCTCTTATGATATGTTGTGGCTGTCAGTTTTTGTGCTTTTCTTTTTGTGTTTGGGATTGGATTCCATCTAGCTGCTCTTACTTGGCAAAATCCAAATGAAGTTCTTTGCTCCTCAAGCAAAGACTTCCTTATGTTTTCCACTATTTCTTAATGCAATCAGTCTTTTTATGTTTTCTTTACTGCTTTTCTGCTTTACTATTCTGTTTTTATCATGTTGTGTGCACATAGGGGGCATGAGTTAACTGTATCGGACTTCCTTATGCTTTCTGCATGGTTATGCCTTTTTATGGTGTCAACATGGGGAAGTTAAGGGGGAAGCACATCGACAGGGGGAACTTGCTAGGAACCTGATCGATAATTTGTTATGTATCTACTGGTGTCAGTGTACAATATTATTCACATAACTGCTTCCCAACTATAAAAGTTTGTCATAATCAAAAAGGGGGAAATTGATGGGTTATATTCTGTTTTTATGATCTAACAAACTTTTACGTGACGAACCAGAGAAAGGACCTGATGTGTAAACAACACAAGCAGTTAGCTTCAACTCAAGGAATTCCGGACTGTGTAGCATTTATCAATAAGGGACCAGTTGGAGGACATGATCCCTTGACAGACGCACAGATGGAAGTGCAGGTTCAACTTTACAGCTGTAAAAGCTGTGACAAAAAAGTGACTGCATGCAACTGTACACGCTACAATGCAGCAGTCACTTCCCATTTATTGTGAAGTGTACCCATAAGATTTGGAACATCCTTCTTGGAATATGGTAGGGTCTTTAACATCTTGTGTGAAGACAAACAACATATTCACTTGAGCATTTACTATCATTCTTCTAAGCATTGAAGATCTTCCCAGCATTGAAGGATCAAGTGTGTCAAGAACAAGAAGACAACTCCACTAAAGAGGACCAGTTTCACTGTGTGTCTTAGGCGTCCATTAGTTGAGTTGTAATCTTGTGTTTTGCTTTCTATTGCATCCTATCTTGATTTCTTAGAATCCTTGTAATAGGAACTCTAAAACCATTATTTCATCCGTGCTTTTGTGTGACTAGAGTTAGTCATAAGTCAAAGTCTTTGTAACTAGAGAGTTACAAAGTGGGTTGCAATAGTGAGTGTAAGTTAGTAAGTTGAAGTCTTTGTAAGAGTGCCTTACAAAGTGACTTGTAATAGTGTAGATTACAAGTTAGTGAAGTTGAAAACCTACAAGAGTGGGTCGTGGTTTTTTGTCCCCTTAAGAGGAATTTTTCTACGTAAAAATCCTGTGTCACTTTACTTGTATTCTTAAAGCATATCTTCGTGGGAACTCTTAGAGGACCTGATAACTCTACTGGTTGGTAGACTCACAAACCTTCAATACCACAGTTGTGTTCCAAAAGACATTCTGGTAACAACTGTTGCCGCTTATTAGTGCTCCACTCCTTTACTTCAAAGAATTCCATTAGAGGATATCGTTGCATCCAGATAGGTGAGTGATATTTACCTTCATCTCCAATTACTATTGCAGCTTATTAGTGCTCCAGTTACTTTGTGAGGTACTTGCAGGATGTCCGTTGAATTGTATTTTTCATTTATTTAAATAAAGCCAATAAAATATAACCTTATAGTGCTTGTGTAGCTGAAAACGAAGAACGCAGCCTCATTTAAAGAACATCACAAAAATATACATCACAAAAATATTCTCACGATCTAAGCTCATCACATGTATTGTCCGCTTTGTGCCTAGATCCGTACGAATTTGTCTTTTGGGTTGTGCCACGCATCGAGTTTAAAAGCACCCGTAGTATGTGGACTTATGTCATGCCGAATAAAACTCTTCATATTTCTCTCCCATTCTGATGTGCATTCACTTAAGATGACCTTGTCAGCCTAGAAGCCTGATAATCCTGTTTGACCCGTCCTCATCAGCCCGCCATCCGTCATGGGTATGCGGTATTTGTTGGGGGAGGGGGGAGTGGGGTAACATTTGAGTATTTAGATTAAACGCAACTAGCAAGGATAAAAAAACAGGTGTCCAAATCTAATTGGATGGTTGTTACACGTTAGAAGCAAGTATAAATATGCGTTGCTTCTTTACATGGGATAAAAAATTTTGTGTTAAAATGACACAAAAAAATGGAGTTAAAGTGTTAAAATAGAACAAAACTGAGATGAAGTGCCTAAGTAAAAATAGGTGCCAAGATAGTGGGGCTGTATATGTATTTGGCCTAATTTTTATTTGCTTTTGTGGACTTTTATCTAGAACTACTTCTACAAAGATATCCTATGTAATTAATGTATTGGGACTTATGCAGGGGCGGAGCTACCATTTTAGTTACGGGTTGAGATGAACCCAGTAATTTTTGTTTAAACTTTATATTTGTATAAGAAAATTCACTAAATATGTATAAATATTCAATTGCGAACCTAGTGACAAAAATAAATTATGGGTTCAGTGACATTCAGAACTCATAAACTTCAAATCTTCGCTCCGCCGCGGGACCTTTTTTTTTTTTCTTATAACATGGAATGGCATTTTATATGCTACTAAGTTTACATAAAAACTAGTACTTCGTATTTTTTTTTTCATTACACAAGGCAGTAATTAACCAAGAGAACAAAACAAGAAAGAAAAAGAAAATGTAATCATCCGCTATAGCAGTGCCAGTATCTTGGTTGCGTTTCAAATTTCTGATGACCTCACGTCGTATGACACAAATTTTGTTGTTACGTCCTTTTTGTCATGCAACGCAAATATTTGTAGTCGTCTCCTTTAGTTTGTGTGGTAAAGCTTCTTTGGATATACGCGAACACACAAAATCAGCTTCACTAATTCCTATCAGATTGGTATGATAAAGAAATATTCGTCTCCAAATATATTACCTATACCCAATTCTCGATTTCAATACTCCTTGCTCAAACAAAAATGGACCTCCCCTTTTACAGTCTTCTAATTCCTCTGTTTGTTTTCATTTTCTTCCTTCATCAATGGTTCTTTACTACTTCAAACACCCAAAACAAGTTACCCCCATCTCCAAGAAAGCTTCCAATCATAGGAAATTTGCACCAACTTGGGTCGCATCCTCACCGTTCTCTCCATAAACTATCAGAAAAACATGGTCCAGTTATGCTACTTCACTTGGGCAGTAAGCCAGTGGTTGTTGCTTCCTCGGTAGATGCTGCTCGTGATATCATGAAAATCCACGATCTCGTCTGGTCAAATAGACCTAAATCTAAAATGGCTGATAGACTATTTTATGGTTCCAAGGATGTGGCGTTTAGTCCCTATGGCGAATATTGGAGGCAAGTTAGAAGTGTTACTGTGCTTCACCTTCTTAGTAACAAAAGAGTCCAATCTTTTCGTGATGTCAGAGAAGAAGAAATATCGAAAATGATTGCAAAAATCAGGGAAGAGAGTGATTCGAGTTCAATGATAAACTTAAGAGATCTTTTATATTCTCTAACTGAAAACATAATTAGGAGAGTGGCCTTAGGGAAGAAATATAAAGAAGAGGGGAGAGGAATCAAGGCTAAGGCCATCCCAGATGAATTTGGTGTTCTTATAGGTACTTTCAACGTCGGAGACTATATTCCGTGGCTTGAATCGCTCAATAAAATCAATGGCCTGGACACCAGAGTGGAGAAAGTAGCTAAAGAGTTGGACGCATTTTTCGAGAGTGTGATTGAAGAACACATGATTAGGAACAAGAAAGGAGAAGATAGTGCGGGTGAAGCTAAAGACGTGATGGACGTTTTGTTGGAAATTCAGAATGGAAATGAAACAGGCTTTCCTCTTCAGAGAGATTCACTGAAAGCTCTTCTACTGGTAAGCATCTTCTACTTCCACATATATAGTGACCTATTCTTTACGCTATGCACACTTTATGCCTTGGATGGCATAGCCCTAATTACAATGTAACATAACATGCACATAATGTACTCCTTTTTTCCCCTTCCTAGGCATGTTTGTTTTAAATTTTCTTTTAAGTATTTGAATATATCACGTATTCACATAGACTGTTTCATAATTTGAAGATTTGGTGACTTGGTATATTATTGTGTATGTGTGTGTTTGTATACACATTATGTATATATATAATATAGGCTGTCCGGAATCTCGCTCGTGGAAGTAAAAATGGAGCTTGATTACGAGCTTAATTTGTTTTTTCTGCTTCTTTTTAATGCATAGGATACATTCGCTGGAGGTACGGAGACAACGTATACAGCTTTAGAGTGGACAATGACAGAGCTTTTGAGGCATCCAAGAACCATGGAGAAATTACAGAATGAAGTTCGAGGATTAGCCAAGGGAAATCAGAGATAACAGAGGATGACTTAGGAAATATGCAGTATCTTAAAGCAGTGATCAAAGAGACTCTCAGATTCCATCCGCCGATTCCACTACTAGTCCCTCGAGAATCAATGGAAGCCGTAAAATTGCTAGGCTACCACATACCTGCTAAAACTCAAGTCATAATCAATGCTTTGACAATCGGAAGAGATCCTTTGTCGTGGGATAATTCGGAGGAGTACCGACCAGAGAGGTTCTTGAATAGTATTATTGATGTCAAAGGACTAAATTTTGAGTTGATTCCCTTTGGAGCAGGCAAAAGGGGCTGCCCAGGAATTGCTTTTGCTAATGTGGTAAATGAGCTAGCAATAACAAGACTTGTGCACAAGTTCAATTTTGCATTACCAGAAGGGATAAAAGGGGAGGATTTAGATATGACTGAAGGCACTGGCATCACTATTCGTAGGAAGTCACCTTTGCTAGCAGTGGCCACTCCTTGCTCGCTCTAGTTACAAGTCTTTTTCCTCCATTTCTTACTATCACTAATTCTACATATCCACCGGTATAAGTGATGGAACATGGTTCCCATAATCGCTATGGCTAACTGTAACTTTACAATTTGTACTGGTTGGACTCCCTTTTTCAGTGTTTATACATATGTTCTATTTTCTTGTATGCATGATTTCTTGTTCTATATTTTTTGGGGCCAAAAATCGCCTTGTGGTGCCGAGGATTTGGCCTATATCTACTTGCACACCTAAATTTCCATAACTGTTCGCTTGTTCTTCAGGATTCTCCTCGCAGTAATTGATATCTTGATTGGAACATGTTTGCGCTAAATACAGCTGAAATTGGAGTTTCTGATGCATCTGCCTCCTGTCTATGAGCTTTCCAAGCAGAGATCAGATAGGTGAGTCATATTTACCTTCATCTCCAATTTCAATATATACCACTGTTGTGTTCCAAAAGAAATTCTGGCAACAACTATTGCAGCTTATTAGTGCTCCACTCCTTTCCTTCAAAGAATTCTATTACCATTTGTCTCGCAACTGGTTCTCTTTGTATGCGTAAGAAATAGTACTACAGCTCCTATTCCGGCCCAATTGTCCCACCAAAAGGATGAGTTTCCCATGTTAATCCTCCATAATATGGAGCTTCAGCATTAAATTCAGTCTTCTTAAATTTGGGTGGTAAATAAAAGTACAAAGGGGGTGAATTATTGGCTGTTTAAAAATTAGTCGACTAACAGAAGTATTAGTTGACTAACCACCAAGCAGAATAAAAGTAAGCAGTAATGAAAGGTAAATAACACACAACAATTTTATACTGATTCGGTACCGTTGTGGTACTTATATCCAGTTTCCCTTGGGTCACAAGGGTTCCCTTTAAGATCTCTGAAAGTATTACAATACACATGGTTTTGACTCATTCACCACCAACGCAAAGTATCGACAATGAGTTCTGAGTTTTCGACACAACTCTCTTTTGTGTTCTAGATCTTCCTATATTTTGAGACACTGATAACTAAGGATCACAATGTTTAGGCTAACAAGTAGATAGACTTAGAATACAATGTGTGTAGTTACACAAGCCTTCTTCTTGAAAGTATCAGCCTTCTTATAGGAGAGAAAAGAGCCGTTGAGTCTTCATCGAAATCAGAGACACAAGATCTTTGCAAAAGGGATTTGACCCAAGGGGTGCCTCTTCGAATCCTTCTCTTTGAAGAGCCCGGATTCAATTGTGATTTTCCTTGTCACTAGCTTGAATTGAGGAGCCATTTACGCCTGGAGTGAGCTTATTTCTGGACACAGAATATTTGCTGGAAAGCTTCTTGATTGAGTATCTGTGATTGGCAATTTGAACTCTATTGATTGAGGACGAGTAGATTTGGCTTCTCTTAATTGACCATTAATGTAGCAACAACATCTTCATTCTTTCTTTTTGCTATTTTGAATCTTGTAGCAATCGTATCTTGATTTGCATCTTCATTCTTTCCATTTTGCTAGTCCTGCAATTTTAACATAAGACAATATTGTCATCATTGAAATTTAATCTTAAACTTATCAATCTCTCCCTTTTTGATGATGACAATTAAGAGGAAGTAAACCAAGAGAATAGTAAATTAAGATACTTTCCTTTTGAGGTGTTGCTCCCCCTGAGTTGTGTTGCTCCCTCTGAGTTTATGATGTCCTCCTTCTAGTGTTTACTTCACATTTTTCTCCCCCTTTGACATCAATCAAAAAGGAAAGAAACGCAGACTCAACAATAAAGGATATAATGTACATACTAATAAGGAGGTT
Source organism: Nicotiana knightiana (assembly GCA_005239525.1). NCBI lineage: Eukaryota > Viridiplantae > Streptophyta > Magnoliopsida > Solanales > Solanaceae > Nicotiana > Nicotiana knightiana. The sequence goes on from ML389158.1 coordinate 30,774, forward strand.
AAAGCAGCATGAGTAGTGCCTTCAGCAGAGGCTTAATAAGTACATACCCAAGCAAAAAATTATCTAAAAGAAACCACCAAAAACCATAAGCAAAAAAAATTTGTTTGTTATAACATCACATCTAGTCGCATTAGATTCCTCCCAGGAAGTATTTGAGGGTGTTGATCACTTTGGTGCAGAAGGAGTCATAGGAATTTTCAACATCTTTGACGAGTTTGTCCATTTTTTCACTCATAGAATTGAAAGCCCTAGTTCCTTGCCTCCGTGTGGCTCCCATGTCCATATAATGCAGACATGCAGTAGAGGAGGATATATCCCTGATACTCTCAAGCATATAATGACGAATTCACACAAACCAATCAAGACGTTTATTATTAACTAGGCAGTAGAGAAAAAAACATCTCTAGTAGACAAAGAGCTAAGGGACCCAGTTCTGGGGAGGAGAGTAGTGGAAATCATGTGGGACAAAACACGATGTTCAAACTTAATATTCTTGGGGCCAATGTCAGGGAAATTATCAAACAAAAAAAATTGCTCATCAAAGGACACTTCAAAGTCTTTGGGACACGAATTTTGGACAAACACATCATACCCACAAAACTTGGCAGAAAAAATCTTTCAAATTGGTAGGAGTCCAAAACAATTCTAGTCCCTAAATTCATAGATTCCAAGTCATCTTTATCAGCTACAAAGAGATTTGCATAATGTTGATACCCAATTTTTCCTCATATTTTATATATATATATATACACACACACACTTTCAAAATAGTTCATATGCATCATCATTTGATTTACAAGCATATACAAGTTTTTTTTATAATTTTTAAAGGCCTTAAATCAATTTATTTCTGCATTTTATTATATAAATATCTATTCATTACTTTACAAATTATTTTTATAATGACTTTATCATCTAAACTTATCATTTACACCCATATTAAGTTTTAAATATTTTTAGTGCATGTCTTATAATTACATTTGCATTTTTCAAGGCTAAATTGCACATTTTGCAATAATAGCCCATATGTACATGTAATCACATTATTTGTACGAAAAATAACTTTTTATATTTTTATAATCTCAAATAATTATTTTTAATCATTTTAATGCACAAATGATATTTTTTTATTTATCTATTATTTTTATAAATTATTTATTTATTAAAATTAGGTATTTAAAATCTGGCCCTAATTCTACAATTAATTTCAGACCTAAACTACCTAACTACCCCAGGACCAATACCCCTAGCCCAGTACCCTTACCCATTCAATTAAACCCGACCCAGCCCCGCTCAAATCCCAGCCGTTGATCAAATATGATCAACTGCTCATAAATATCCCTTCGCTTTCCTTATATCCCCATCTCCCAAACCCTAGCCCCATTTCCCCTAATCCCCCACCTCTCTACTTCCCTCCTCTGAAGAACCCTAGCCCGTTGCCTCTCCAAAATCCTCCCCCAATCTCGCTCCTAGTGGGATTTTCTTCCCATTTACTTACCATTTCGACATATTTCCTTTATTTGTTGATTATTTTGTGCCTTGTGAGCCCGATTTGTTCGTATCTTGTTGATTCGTACTTAACCCTAAGGTTAATATTTACAGATTCTCTTTTGATTCGAACCAAAACTGGTTCAAGCTTTGATTTTGAGTACTATCTTATCTATATTCGCCTTATTATGTGAGAATCTGCCTATTTCTGTCGATTTATTTTACTTGCCCTAAATTAGGGTTTCATATCCTTTTTAATCGAACTAAATCTTGTTCGATTATGTGTTCTCTTTTGAATAATTTCCTATCTATGTTCATTTTATGCAATATGTGATTCTTTGCCTTTATTTTCTGCCGATTTAGTGTATTTTTACCTAAAACTAGGGTTTCAAATTTTTCTTCCTTACTGATATAAGTGCTTTCCTTTTAGTGTTTGAATTAATTATTTTTATGTTTATGTGTTCAATTCGTACACTATTTAAACTCCTCCCCCCTCCCCTTTGATTAAGTTTTAAGTTCGAAAAATTCCTTAAGAGCACTACAAAAACTAAGGCTTTTGTTTTTCATTCTTGAATAAAAACTTGTTCTGTATTCTGATTCCTGGCCAGCTGAACGCCAAGGAGAGAAATTGCTAAATTTCTGCTTTGTTTGGTGATATTCACAATATCGTTGGATTTCCTTCTTGCTTGCTTCATCTTAACTGGTGAGTTATTAGACCTTTGCCGTTTCATTCTGATTTCTGTTAATGTGTTACTTCAGTTAGACTATATTATGCTATTACATTTTGTAGTATGAGACATGCTTAAATCTACTTTGAGTCTATTAATTTGATCCTGTTTAACCCATATGTCACTAATAGTAATCTCTTGAAGTTTAAGTTTGTTACACTACAAGAAAATGGGGCTTTAACGAGGGAAAATCTAGTCGTTAAAAGTTCTATTCCGATCGTCATAAGCTGCTAACGACCGGAAAAAATCCGGTCGTCACCGATCGTTAAAAGTCCCGACGTTAAAAGTTAACGACCGGTTTGCAATCCGGTTGTTAAAGGATCCTTAGCGACAAAATAATTTTCGGCCGTTAAACATGCTTTTTAGCGACAGGATTTTCTCCTCGCTAATTTGTCATCCGGTCGTTAAAAGTCTTTAATGAAAACAATGTATTAAGACAATTCAAGTGCTTTTAGCGACCGATATTCCCTTCGTTAATTGTACAATTACTTTTAACAACAAAAATTCTCTTCGTTAATAGGCATTTATCTATTTGAGTAACCTGTCACTAAAGAGTTTTAATGACCATATTTGTCTTCGCTATTATGAAAATGTAATAAATATAATAAAATTTTAAATTACATGAATAATAATGATTATTTATATGCTTTCATACACGATCAACAACATTGAAAAATAAACCAAATACTTGATATCTTGTTAATACAAAGAACTAAAGTATCAATTTTACCAGAAACCATTCCAAATTGTAAGAAACCACCGTACTAAAACAATAAAAAGTAAAAATAACACAACACCATCCAGGAAGAATAAAGTGAGATTAGTTAATCATCATTTTTAATAATTCCTAAAAAGAAAAAAAGGTAAAATTGCAGTATATATATGTACATAAGACGATGTCTTTAAACCATCTTTGACGAACCAAAAACCTCTTGTACTTCAAGTTGCTCTACACTTTCTTCAAGGATTCTTCGGGCTTCAACTTTTTGAACTGTTAAAATAACAAATTTATGCCAGTTTAATAACAAAGAACAAACAACTAAAGAAGAAAATGAACACGTTAAAGGAAAAATAACACCTTAAATTATCGAATGCACAGATAGATAACCATATTCACGAGAAGTAAATTGACTAGCCAAAGAAGTGATAAGTTCAATTAAATTCTAGCCCAGTACCAGACTAACTCATTGGAGATGTAACTTTGCCTTTGCTTTTTGTGGTTATTTTGAGGCAAGAGTCTTTGGGGATAACCAATTAAAAAAAAATCTGAAGCACAGGTCAATTGTAGTCTAGATTTGCAGCTATTGCAGCATTTGACATATCCTCCTATGTTACTACAATTTTAAAATTTCACATCTAACCGAATGAATCCATCTTAGCTACTAGGACTGCTGTCTTGATCCACATTCAACTATGTTTCTATCAACAGACATCATGAATACCAGAACAACAATAAATTTAAAAAGGACATATACAAAGTAAATGAACAATCCGAAAAATGATACAAGCTAGACAAAAAAGATATATGTTAACTACCAGGAAGAATAAATAATCACTTCAAAGTAACATTCAAACAAAATTCAGTATTCGGCAGGTCGTAACAGCTAAAAGAAGAGGAGTTATTGACCTGAAAACTTTATCAAAAGAATTACTAAGTGGATGTATAGTATAAAGTGAGGTCTGTCTGAAACTAGTCACATGCCACTATGGTACTGTTGCCTGGCAATTATGTGATTACCTTGGGGGTGCCAAGTTATTGATGATTTCATGTTTTCTATAATCTTGTTTCTGATATCTTTTTGATTAGTTACATTTATGCTTCACTCTTTTTCTGATTGATCTTTTTTGATAAATTACTTCCTTTTATTTTCTCAACTTAATGTGATGAGTGTTATTCTGCTCCATATCAAAGGGACACAATTTGCCAGATGGTATATTCTGAAGGAGGAAGGTTTCATAGCTATGCTAAGTTATGGAAAAAGTCTGTCAAGGAAAAAGATAATAGCTAATATTTCATTGGGATGTTGATGACTATTCCATGCCAAAAAAATATAGTATCAGACACATTTATACAAAGAATATTGGTTATTGTGTGTGTAGAGGAGGTTGCCTATGATCATGGCTGTAGTAAAAATTGTGATGATGGCATGATCATGGTGTTCCTTGTATATATTACATGATTTGGGATGAGTGTTGGATTGAGGTACATATGAGGAACAACATAATCTTGGTCACCAGGGTTTTACAATGTATTAAGCAACAAAAATCAGAAGGAATGCTCCATTTCTGTATGTGTTTGTTAAGGGTTACATCTCTTTTGTAGCTTGGATAGAGTCTACTTAATCGATGAAGTGGGGGATGTAACAAATATAATTTTTAGCTCTGTTCCTTGAAGTATTACCCTAACCACATAAAGAATAGAAAAATGCTTTCGGTGCGATTCATGGATGATGAGTATATAGCACTAACCCATATCCAATGTATGCAACAGTCTACAAAATCAGCTTATAACAACTGAGTAAGCTATTACCATGGAGCAAGGAGGAAGAACTACAAGTGTAGGAACAGAGCTACACAAAACTAGGCAAAGAGCTATGTCGTATGACACAAGGCAATCTATAGAATATATAGGAGATCACATCCGTGTAAGTATGTAAAATTTAAATCATCAGTATTACTTTCGGCAGATTAAAGAAAAAACAGATTCCAAACTGAAAACAAAAAGGAACATTATTTCTTTATTCTTTTCTAACTAAAACACCCCGACCACAGATCAGTTGTTTGAACCCCATGTACCCTTTTCCTCCTTAAACTTAACAGTTACCTCCCACTCTCTGACCACCCCCCCAAGTATCGTTCTGTCAAGCTAAACCAACATGTTGAACTGTTGCATAATGAGAATCAACAACTTGCAAAAGATAATGGAAAGAGTAATGTCAAGAACTGGGCAATCAAAACATACATGTAGTGATACAAAGCAGAGAGTTTAGGAGTTCGGGCAACGGTCTCAAAGGACATTGTTCCTGTTGAGGATGTAAAACCTTTGGCAGACCATGTAGCTACTGAAACCACGCCAACACCACATGTTTCCAATATGTAAATAGCTAAAATTATAAAGGAAACACAACATGCCATGATGTTGAACAACAATCCAATGACCAGGCCAATAACAGTCACTTTAAACACATAGGCACAAGATATTCCTTCACAATTTATGGAGTCGTTTGGGGAACAATGAAGGTGATTCGGGTCAGCAACTAATAACTACAGGGAATAACCAATAATTGGCGATTAGTATAGCCTCGATATCTGTTACAACTAATAGCCTCAATTCTACAAATAAGGAGCTGGTTTCTAAGGAGCAATTAACTGTTACAAGTGTGTCCTACAATATTTCACAAGTATCATTAAATATGAAACAACAAATAGGAAGACATCACGTTCATATTGTTACACATGCTGCATCAGAAAGAAGCTACAAAAAAAGCTAAACATCATGGTAAACCACCATATCTACTGCAACTACATTTGTCCCTTTATCAAATTAGATTTGCAGACTTAATATACCTATAATAAATAGGAATGGGAAATGAAAAATAGACTTGCAAGTTATCACATTAGATTCCAAAGTCTGATGCAATCGAACATCATAAGACACTAATCAATTCTCCAGATAGAACAGCTCACATGTTCCACATAAACAAATAATATAAATATGAATAAATGAAAACAGTAAACACACAAACAACTCACATGTTCCACACAAACAAGTTTGGAAAATAAAAGTTTAATATTATAGGCAAAGACTATATCCAGCCTACTATCCCGCTGACAAATAACTAGCTAAAGTTGTCAAAATAAATGAATAACAGATTTTAACAAAATTAGGAAGAAGAGGAGAAGAAAATATTTAAGTACAAGCATATGAACGTCTAAAGAAGATTTGAAAAAATTAACGCTTACACGGCACTACTAATATTTATTCTGTTCTTACCAACTAATTAAAAGGGTCATTAACAAAATCAAGGAATCTTTAAAGATTAAAAAATAGCATAACAGAAAAGGAATCCTCGCGTAACATTAACCCATGGTACTGTAACCAATTATCAACAACACAAATTAACAAGTAATATCCAGGTTATATAAGACTTTGGTCTGATGACTTTCAATCTACTAACCTGTTAAATGATTCAATCTATTGATCACTTGAAGATGGTGATGAAGGTTGATCAAACACTATCTTTGCAATTGTGCGTATTTACTCCCTAGCTCATCATATTTACTCTCTAGCCCTTCCAAATGTCCTTTTAGTGATTCACTTTCTTTTACAGTGGCATTCAACTTTTCCAACAATCCAACTTTAGAGGAGTTACTACCTTTCAACTCCTTAGCGGTTATCCCATCACCAAATCCAACTACATGGCTCTTTCGTTGAGGTCCGAAGCACCGTTCTACAACCTCAATATTTGTAAGAGACGATTCAGATTGCACCAATTCTTTGATTTTATCCTGTAAAATGAATAATAATTTAATCAAAATAATACAACATAGTTAATAAATAATGTAAATTGAAATTTATCAATAAACATACATATTTCTCATTGGTTTCAGGTTCGACAAGCTTGTCGTTCTTCTTACGAGTCTCAAAAAAAATAGTTGCCACATCTGGTGGATTACCATCTTTACCTCCCTTCACATTTAAATAAACAAGTCAAAGAAATCTTTGCCAAAGATGAGGTTTCTTGATAGAATTATAAGATTTACTCACCAATTCATAAATGATCTCCCTAATTGGCTTACTCCCCGTACGATGAGGCATACACAACTTAGACCGATTGATCGAGTTTCTTGTACTTGTCTCCTAAATTATCAACATACCGGCGAAATTCGGGTTAGCCACTTAATATAACACGATGTTAATAAATAGCTACAAAATCATACCTTAAATTTTTCACTAAGAAAATACTCTTTGACCAGCCATTTCCAATCACTCTCGTCTACCCCATCTGGCACATCTTTTAGAGCATCACGGAATGTCTTAGACTTAATATTCTTGTTCATCATTCCTCTCCAATTGTTCCATAACTTTCTCATATGTTTCAAGACATGATCTCGTTGATCATTTATATCATCACTGTCAAATTTGTCCTACAATATTTCACAAGTATCATTAAATATTATGTGCCTTGCCCGAGTAAAAACTAGTACTATTAGTTTACTGTTCTTTGATGGTATCATTGAAATAAGTACCTTGAATGAAAGATTAAAAAGATGAACATTTAATTCATTTACAAACATCTAAAAATCAGCAGATATAGAAAAAGAAAAAGAAATTATATTAACATATCATATTAACAAGTAGAAATGGAGAAGACAAATCAAGAAAGTAATGCTTTAAATCTTTACCGTAACAGCTTCCCACATGTGTTGTAGCTTATATTCTTCGATGTCTGCCCATGAGTGTACACGTAATGAGCACATATTACGATCACGAACCAATATACGTAAGTGTCTCGTAAATGAGGCATGATGCTGCCCAACAACCCTATTATGGTAGAAAGTGACGCACAACTTTTCTCCAGCTTTGAGTCCTGCAACTTTCTGACACCTATTCGTTCGTCTTACTTTTTTAACCTTCTCAGATTCACATGGCCCTGCAAGTTCCAGTTTAACTAAAATTTAAAATGGTTCTTGTACAATAACAATAAAAAATCTTAAAGCTTGAGATAATAAAATACTTATTTCACTACTCTGAGTGCCATGCATCTCTTCTTCTCCATGAGGAAAAGGAGTATCAACTTCTAATATTTGATCAAAATCAGGGGGCACATCATTTTCTCCAACTTTGAGTCCTACAACATTTTTATACATATTCGTTCCTCTCGGTTTTTTTGCCTTTTCAGATTCACATAGCCCTGCAAATTACAATTAAGTCAAATATAAAAATAGTTATTATACAATAACAACAACAAAAATCTTATAGCTTGAGATAATAAAATACTTATTTCACTTCTCTGAGTGCCCTGCATCTCTTCTTCTTCACGAGGAAAAGGAGTATCAACTTCCAATATTTGATCAAAACCAGGAGGCGCAACATTTTCTCCAACTTTGAGTCCTGCAACATTTTTATACCTATTCGTTCCTCTCATTTTTTTTACCTTTTTAGATTCACATAGCCCTGCAAATTCCAATTAAGTCAAATATATAAATAGTTTTTATACAATAACAACAAAAAGATCTTATATCTTAAGATAATAAAATACTTATTTCACTTCTCTGACTGTCCTGCATCTCTTCTTCTTCATGAGGAAAAGGAGTATCATCTTCCAATATTTGATCAAAACCACGAGGCGCAACATTTTCTCCAACTTTGAGTCCTGCAACATTTTTATACCTATTTGTTCCTCTTAGTTTTTCTACCTTTTCAGATTCACATAGCCCTGCAAATTTCAATGTAACTCAAATATAAAAATAGATTATACAATAATAAAAAACTCTTATAGTTTGAGATAATAAATACTTATTTCACTTCTCTGAGTGCCCTGCATCTCTTCTTTTCCATGAGGAAAGGGAGTATCACCTTCCAATATTTGATCAAAACAGGGAGGTGCAAGACTATCATTATGAGTTAGCTTATTCAGACCAGAAGCTAATGCACTAAAAGTGTTACTTTATCCAATCACACCTCGTTGTTCAACATTTACTCTTACAGAACCCAATGCTCTGAAGCTCTGCCCTCGTCCCCTTGCTAAGGTACCAGGTGGAACGTACACATGCTTAACAGTCTTCAAACTTGATTCCATTTTAGACTTCTGATATTTTGATGGATTCATGTCAACCTAGCACAAAACAATTGAGTAACAAATGTCTATTATGTAAGTTTTATCATATATGAACATATGAAGGTCTTGGAAAGAAGCTAGGAAGTTAGATGACCATAGACAACAGTAATAAAGATAATTTACAGAAACATGACACATATAAACCTGGAGATAAACAAATATTTAGCAAGTCAGATTCATCATATAAGAACATATAATCAGTTAAGAGAAAATCCATTGGTATAATATTAGAAACCTTTTCTACAATAGTAAATTGAATGGAATCCAGTGAAACTTCCCTTATCACAAGTGAGTTGCCTAATAAAATAAAAGAGTTGATAAATATCCAAACCTTCATGAGCTCTTTTCCTTTTCAGTTGAGAAGAATTATCTAGCTCCTCTAAATCATCAATATTTTCTTGCAAACCTCAAAAGTATCACGAGGTTGAACCTTTCGTACAACATGCCAACCTTTATTGGAACGATCGTCAACGTAAAAAACTTGTGATGCTTGATTGGCTAATACAAAAGGCTCAATTGTTTTCAGAAATTGCTGGCGGTTAACACTTACAAATCCATATTCATCTATTTTAACTCCCCTTTCTTGGTCGTACACATCAAACCACGTACATCGAAATAAAACTATTCTTCCTCCACCAATAAATTATAATTCTAGTATATCTGTTAGTTCTCCATAGTAATCAATGTTCTTATTCTCTTCATCTATCTCTCCAGCTACAACCACCCCGTATTTCTGATTCTCAAACCTTTATCATAATCTTGCACGTGAAACCTATATCCATTAATAAGGTAGCCACGATGACTTGTCACGTATGTCGTTGGACCACGTGACAATGAGAGCAAATTTTTCATTTTCTTACTATTGTTGCATTTGTGTAATCCTGCAACATATCAAGATCAAGCACATAATTTAGCAAATAATATTTACATGGTTTGAAAAATATTAATGTTAACTAGCACTCACCTTTTCTTTTAACCAACTAATGAATTGCCTATCAGAGTTGTCTTGAGAGGTATCAACTGGAGTTAATGAAAACTCTCTACAAATAATTAAAGCATAATCACATGTCATTTTAATGAAAAAATAGAGAAGTTATATAAAAATAAATTATTGAAACAAGTCATTACTTACTCGAGAAATGGTTGAATTTCATCACAATTCTTTAAAATATAAAAATGTGCTTGCTCCAATTCATTTGAATCAAGTTTCTGTGGTTTTCCACCTCTTAAAGCTCTTCCGGGTTGACAAAAAATTGTTAAACCTCCATCAGATTCTATAATACCACCATCATAATTTCGTCCAAGGCGATTAAACTTTGTTTCCATTGTATGTTTATACCTCGAAAATAAGGTCATACATTCAGCTGCTAAATATCCATCTACAATAGAACCTTCTGCACAAGCTGTATTACGAATAAATGGTTTCAAAAAGTATATATATCGCTCTATTGGATACATCCATCGATATTGAGAAGGTCCAGCAATCTTAGCTTCATTCGCTAAATGAATTGGCAAGTGCTCCATTACATCAAAAAATGTAGGAGGAAAGACTTTTTCTAGCTTGCACTCAGTTATTGGGATTTGGGCATCTATCTGCTCTAATTCATCCACACTTAAACATTTCGATCCAAGCACGTTGAAAAATAAAGATAATTCAACAAGCGATTCACGCACAGGTTTACATAGCAAATGTTGTAGAAGAACATGACAATCATGACTTTTTAAACCTGAAATTTTGCGATCTTTAAGGTTGACACACTGGGAAATATTTGATGAAAATCCATCTGGGACCTTTAAGTTCTTCAAGAAACTGAAAAAACTATGCTTCTCTTCAGGAGATAATGTGTAACATGCTGTGGGTAAATCATATTTATCCCCAATTTGTATTGGATGCAATTCTTTCCTAATGTTCATTGCTTGCAAATCCAACCGAGTGTTTATGGTGTCTTTGGTTTTTCCTTTGATATTTAAGATTGTCCCCAAAATATTATCACATATATTTTTCTCAATATGCATTACATCTAAGTTATGCCGCAATAGAAGAGTTTTCCAATATGGCAGATCAAAGAAAATGCTCTTCTTATTCCAATTATCACCCCTACTCTCATGTGATATTTTTGTCTTCTTCTTTGGATCCTTTGTTAGTTGTAACCTATCTAAATCAGCCACTTGATCAATTATATCATCACCAGACAACTGTTTTGGTGGTAATCTTCGCTCCTTAGTTCCATCAAATGACGTTTTATCATTCCTCCATTTGTGATTAAGAGGAAGAAAGCGTCTATGGCCCATACAACACTGTTTTTTACAATTTTGTAACCTAATTGAGTGATTTTCTTTATTACAATATGGGCACGCTAGTTTTCCCTTTGTACTCCATCCAGACAAATTTGCATATGCCGGAAAGTCATTAATGGTCCATAATAAAGATGCATGTAACATAAAATTTTGTTTAGTTGACTCATCAAAGGTATCCACTCCAGATTCCCATAATTCATTTAATTCCTCTGTCAAAGGTTGGAGATAAACATCATAGCGTCTCCATGACTCTCAGGACCAGGAATAATCATCGACAAAATGAAATTTTCTTTCTTCATGCATAGCCAAGGTGGTAAATTATAAGGAATAAGTACCACAGGCCAAATGCTATACGAGGTTTTGGAATTTACAAATGGTTGAAAACCATCGCTAGCAAGTCCAAGTCGAACATTACGAGGCTCAGATGCAAAAGATTGATGAAGTTCATCAAATATTTTCCATGCTATTGAATCAGCTGGGTGCCTCATTATTCCATCATCAACTCTTTTTTCATGATACCATCTCATCAGAGAAGATATTTTCGAGGACATAAATAATCTTTGAAGTCTTGGCTTTAGAGAAAAATAACGTAAAATCTTGTATGGTATCTTTTTCCCACTTTTAAATCTGGTTTCCCCACTACGTTTATCCTCCTTCCATCTAGATGCACCACAAACTTTGCAAGACTCAAGAGACTTATCATCTTTCCAATATAACATACAGTCATTCTTACATGCATCAATCTTCTTGTAAGAATGCCCTAGGTGTCGAATTACCTTCTTTGCTTTGTAATATGAATCTGGCAAGTTTGATCCATCCGGCAATAAATCTTCCTTCAAGAGCTTCAACAACATTGTAAATGATGCATTGCTCCAATTACCGATACTTTTAATATGAAGCAACTTTACCAAAGTAGAAAGTTTAGAAACTTTTGAATCTTGGAGTGTGTGACATCATCAGTTACGGTTCCTGAACAACATTAGACTTGCATACCTTTCAGTACAGTAATCAAGATTCAGATTGGTTTATCCACAATCAGCACAAGCAAAATTCTCTAATACTATCTGAATAGTTTTATCGAAGTGTGTGACATCATCATTACCTCCTAAATGAACATATGAACATCTCATATTCTCCTAAGACAATTGTAAGTTGAGGTTTACTCTTCTCTGACTCACCAAGGAGGAGTGCCAGGACTCTAGCAAGGTAAAAGTAAGCCAAATGTGGTATTCATGCCTAAGGATAGTCATATAGCAAGATGATATAAGGATTAAAAGGATAACAAGGTCATCNACTCTTCTTAACGATGTTCTCAAAGAAACTACGAAGAAGAGATTTAGTTGTCGTCATGATGCATTCCAGTTCAACTGGGGATTGATCAATGGGTAAGTGAGTGAGAAGCGCAACACAACACTATACAATAGCATCACTTTAAGGAATACGGAAACCACTCTATCAAGCAAGTGGTGCAATAAAACATGTTATATTGAAACTTCTTACAGCTATACTTTAGTAGAACACACCCAAAAATTATGATTTTATAAAACAATACTGTTCTTAATACCGGTAGAGCACCAACATTAAACACCTAAAGCTCATTGACTGAAGATGAAGGGTAAAAAAATCTCTGGAATAATCCACATAATTTCAGTGATATGTGCCTCGTTAAAATGCTCTTTCCACATATTTAACTAAATTGAAGCTTTTGTATTCGTATGGACTTCTCGCTAATAATGCATTACTGTTAGTCTACATTTATTTATTGTCCATAATCAAAGATTACCTTGCATTCAAAAAATTAGTGATACACCCAAACTTCTAGCTAACTCATAATATCTAATTATAATTATGCAAACTGATAATTTCAAATTAGTGAGAGTCCTACAAGACAGAATGCAGAGCACTGAAACCTAGTGCACTGACCCACTTGTCCCATGTACAGGGTCCACTTGTCTCACCACATCAAACCAAGGATAGGAAAAATGAATGGAATCATGGATATAACTCAACTCCAAACCTGTCCAGTTATTTCCAACAATGCTTCAGGTATTGCTTCTCCCTCTCCTAGTATCCTTTCAATAATCTATCTTAATTTCTTGTTGGTTTAATAGACTCATTTATCTCACAACAATCATATTTTCTATGGTTGATTCTGCTATTTCAAACTGCATTTCTGCAAACCAGTAGCAGCAAAATTAACAGGCAGAACACTCATATACCATTACACTTTTCACTATTTGAGACAAAAGCAGGATGAAAAATATTCTTAATTTTCTACGCTGTTTTTGCCATCCATATTCTCTACTATGAAGGCACCACAACTAAATTCACACAAGGAGGTCAATAAAAGGAGTCACCAGTTATAAGTTATAACTATCACCATACATACATATTAGACATAACAAGGAAAAGTTACTAACAGAATACAAGGAAACAAGAGCCTTGTGTGAAAGTGAATATTTTTATAAGCTGCAAGTCGCGTGACCAGCTTCTCCCTCATCCTAGTCTTTTCACTCATGGTAGCACAATCAAATAATAACTTTCATATATAAGTAGCATATTCAAACTTCATAGAGGCAGCAATGTGAGGGGAAGCTCAAAAGTTGATAGTTCCAAGAAGGAGAAATACTGATACTTTTACTATGTTTTCCTACTCTAGGAAGTTGGAAATATAACTTTACTGGAGTACTTTCTGTAACAGTTTTATCAAACAAATAAATTTGGAAGAAAAGAAACATATGTTCTTGACAGAGAGTTTGGGAAATTATGTTATGAACCTTGGTGACCTGATTCCGCTATTAGCTACTACTATTGACTTTTTGGGACCACAAAGGCACAAATAATGCAACTATTCTCCCTCTATCCCATGAATGCTTGACTTTTTAATACCTATATCACCCATTGTTAGCACATTTCTGATGAGGGTAATTATGCTCTAGTGATCTATGCTTCAAGGCAAGTTTTTCCACCAATGAGAAGTAAGTTGTCTAATATCTCTACAAGTCAATTTAGTTTGACAGGAGCGATATAGATTAGAACGTTGCTTCCCATGGACTGTCATGGACTCATATCACAATTAAACTTACTTTGTGAAGTAAATTTTATGCTTTGATTATAATAAAAATATCACAGAAATAGTAAGAGATCTTCTCATGGTAAAAGCTATTCATTAGAAAAAAAAATACTTAAGTAAAAACTTTCTTTATACATGTGCGTGCATTGGCTTTATGCTGCTTGTAACCAGAATGTGTAGAGCTGTGTGCCATTTGTAGTTTTTCGAGCTAAATTCCAATTACCAATAATAATTTTATAGTAATTTAAGAGCATAGAACAACAACTAAAATAAAGTGTGACAAGGAGATTGATACGTTACTGCATGCTATGCGACTAATTGAACTCAAATTCAGAAAACTTAGTACATAACTGATATTCAAAACAACGGCATGCTCAACTGACACCCAGCCCCCTATGTACAACTCAATATCAAATTCATTCTTGGATTCTACTGCTCCTATTTTTTTACCCTTTTTCTTGCAATTACTGTCCCAATGTTCCAGCTAACGAACATTTACTTCCCTTTGCTGATAAATTAAATTAAAAATAGCAATATTCAGTTGAACACATTTATTTGTGAATTAAAAACAGAATTCTAGCACGTCTCGTGAATTCTTAATGAAAAGAGTTACAGACTTAGAGAGATCCAAGCAAAGATTAACCATCCTAATTCATTACACAGTTTGAATAAACTATGACTCTCTTTATTAAAATTACTTCTTTTATATATATATATATATATATTCTGGAAAAACAACAAGGAAATGAATTAGTCCATCGTTATAATTAAATAAAAATAAAAAGAAGCTAAAGTATATTGTACAGTACCAACACCAAATTTCTGTTCATTTTTGGGAGTCATGTCCAAACACCCAAAACACCAACCAAGCTCAAGCATGATCCATGACCGAGCGAGGAATTCTGTATAGAAGAACTCCAGATATAGGGCTATTACGGTGTGTCGACGCTAAAGAAGCTTCCAAACTGCTTGAAGCAATACACGCTGGAACCTGCGGCCCACATATGAATGGTTTCGTCCTAGCCAAGAAAATACTTAGAGCCAAATACTTTTGGATGACTATGGAAACAGACTGCATCCGGTATGTCCAGAAATTTCATCAGTGTCAGATGCACGTAGACATGATAAGGGTACCTCCAAATGAACTCAATGCAACAAGTGCACCTTGGCCTTTTGCCGCATAGGGAATGGATGTCATTGGATCAATTGAGCTCGCCCTTCAAACGGGCACAAGTTCATTCTAGTGGCCATAGACTACTTCACGAAATGGGTTGAAGTTGCATCTTACAAAGATGTAACCAAAAATTGCAGATTTTGTTAGAGACCATATTGTTTGCCGTTTCGGGGTTCCAGAATCCATCATCACTCACAATGCCGCCAATCTCAACAGTGACCTAATGAAAGCTATGTGCGAGACCTTCAAAATCAAGCACAAAAACTCCACAGCATATTGATCCCAAATGAACGGAGCCGTGAAAGCTGCCAACAAGAATATTAAGAAGATACTACGGAAGATGGTAGAAAATCACAAGCAGTGGCACGGGAAGTTACCATTTTCCTTATTGGGATACCGTACCACAATCCGTACATCAACTGGAGCAACTCCTTACTTATTGGTCTACGGTACTAAAGTTGTTATTCCCGCCGAGGTAGAAATTCCTTCCTTGAGAATTGTACAAGAAGCTGAACTCAGTGATGCAGAATGGATAAGGAGCCGCTATAAGGTATTATGTTTAAACTGTTTACATTTTCTTCATTTGATGTAATTGAACTACGCCCAACCTAATTCCCGTTCAATAGGGGATACGTAGGAATCCCTATGGGTTCAGTCACAATACAATAAAAATTTTATTTTCCCCATAAACAGAAACTAGGGCAGAATTTTGAGGAGGACCCTCAAAATTTCGAAGCAAGGTCAGCCAACGACACCGCGTGCAGAACAACCAGAAATTCGTCTAGATAACTGGGGAAATTTTTTGAGGAGGACCCTTAAGATTCTATGGTAAGAAGGTCGCAATGTCTCTGATAGTGTCACATTTACCGGTTCATCTAATTGATTTTTTTTAAAAAAAAATTGCATATTACTATGATTTGAATAGCTATGCATGCATATGTTTTGCAAACTTTATTTTTTGGCCAGATTCTACCCATGGTAACTCGATCTTGTATGAGGCTAAGCCCTGCCTCCTTAATTGCATAAGGCTAAGCTATGACTTCCCATTGCATGAGACTAAGCATTGTCTCAAATCTTTGCATGAGGCTAAGTCCTGCCTCCTTAATTGCATCAGGCTAAGCGCTGCCTTCCCATTGCATGAGACTAAGCATTGTCTCAAATCTTTACATAAGGCTAAGCCATGCCTCCTTAATTGCATAAGGCTAAGCACTGCCTTCCCATTACATGAGACTAAGCATTGTGTCAACCTTGCATGAGGCTAAGCCCTGCCTCTTCATGTGCATAAGGTTAAGCTATGCCTTCCCTGCGTGAGACTAAGCATTGTCTCCAATCTTGCACGAGACTAAGCATTGTCTCTCCTTGCATAACCACAAATGTTGCTATTCCAAAACCTTGCATTATTATTTTCTCTTGAGGCTTAGCTATGCCTCCGATCTTACACAAGACTAAGATTTGTCTTGTTTCATCTCAAGCATCATGTCTCTGCATCTCATGGGCTGATACATAGCCAATTTGTTTGAAGGCGTCATAGTCCGAAGGCATCATCCTCATAGTCGGGAGACACCATGCCATGGCCTGAGGATCTCTTAATACTGAACTTTATTCAAAGGCATCATGGTTCAGAGGCAAATCATCCTCATGGCCTGAGAACATCAGTTCATCGCCTGCGAATCCCCTATCTCACAATTCATGGCCCGGGACGTCATGGTCTAAGGACATCGTCCTCACCATCCAAAGACAATCTCCATGGTCCAGAGGGAATTTTCATCATGTTTAAATTTATGCGATAATATATATGCGCACATCGTATTTGAATTTGCAGGCGATCTAGGAAGTAACCTTTCCTAACTGGAGCAATCTTCGCTCCAGTTTCCATTCAACGTTCATACCCTTCAATTATTTCAAACATAACTGAGCATCGTCCGTTACCCATTCCCATAAGATAACCGTTCAAATATCTGTGACCATTCTTAGATACATCCATTCCCAATCCCCATTGGTCCTATCCAGAATATTTTGTCTATTCTTACAACAACTCCATCAGTTTAGTCCACTGTTAGATCCAGAACTACACATGGCCTGATTCCTGTAAAATCAGGGATATGTAGGCAGCTCAGAGACCAGGGTGCGGCCTATATTTTTCAAATCACCCCATTCGGTCAAAATCGATCATCATTTCTTTACCCGACAACTCTTTCATCCTTCCCGGGTGAAGATGGGCAGCAGTTGATACCCAATTTTTCTCTCATATTTTTCAAATATATATATACACTTTTAAAATAGTGCATATGCCTCATCATTTTATTTAAAAGCATATACAAGCATTTTTCATGATTTTTCATAATTTTTAAAGGCTTTAAATCAATTTATTTATGCATTTTATTATATAGATATCTATTAATTACCTTACAAATTATTTTTATGATGACTTTATCATCTAAAATTATCATTTACACTCATATTAGGTTTTAAATATTTTTAATGCATTTCTTATAATTACATTTGTATTTTTCAAGGCTAAATTGCACATTTTGCAATAATAGCCCATATGTACATGTAATTACATTATTTATACGAAAAAATAACTTTTAATATTTTTATAATGTCAAAAAATTGGTTTTAATCATTTTCATACACAAAAAAATATTTTTTTGTTTATTTATTATTTATATAAATTATTTATTTATTAAAATTGGGTATTTAAAATCTGGCCCTAATTCAACAATTAGTTTCAGGCCTAAACTACCCAACTACCCCAGGCTGAATACCTCTAACCCAGTACCCTTACTCATTCAATTAAACCCGACCCAGCCTCGCTCAAATCCCACTCGTTGATCAAAAATATCAACGACTCCTAAACATCCCCCCACTTTCCTTATATCCCCATTTCCTTAATCCCCTGCCTCTCTACTTTCCTCCTCTGAAGAACACTAGCCCATCGCCTCTCTAAAATCCTCCCCCAATCCCATTCCTAATGGGATTTTCTTCCCATTTACTTACCATTTTGACATATTTCCTTTATTTGTTGATTTTTTATGGTATCACTTAGTACTTTCCTAAACATGGCAAGTACCCCACTTTGATTCTATCCTAATCGATCTTCATCTCTTGAATCTGGACGACACTAAGTCCACACACGTTGTTTTGTGCCTTGTGAGCCTGATTTATTCGTATCTTGCTGATTCGTACTTAACCCTATGGTTAAGGTTTACATATTTGTAACAACCAGACCGGTCATTTTGCGTTATCGGAGCCCGTTCCCATAAATGAAACTTCCCATAGCGGATTATTGTGATTTATGACTTGTGGGGGCGGGTGGTCCAGGATTCGGAAGTGTTTAGAGTGCTATAAGAATCAACTGAAACTTCCCATTTCAGCACTATTCAGTTTGATGAGAGGTTGGGCTATAAGGAGGAGCCAATTGCTATTATTTGTAGACAGGACCGCTAGTTGAGGTCCAAGAGAGTTTCTGCATTGAAGGTCCAGTGGAGGGGCCAACCAGTTGAGGAAGCAACCTGGGAGTCCAAGGAGGACATGCGGAGAAGATATCCGCACTTATTCAACACTTCAGGTAAGATTCTAGACCCGTTCGAGGACGAACAAATTTTTAATAGTTGGAGAATGTAACGACCCGACCGGTCGTTTTGCGTTATCGGACCCCGTTCCCCTAAATGAAACTTCCCATATCGGCTTATTTTGATTTATGACTTGCGGGGGCGGGTGGTCCGGGATTCGGAAGTGTTTAGAGTGCTATAGGAACACTTGGTTCCTTAAGGTTGGCCTTTAAGGCCAAGTTTGACTTCGGTCAACTTTTTTAGTAAACGACCTTGGAATTGGGTTTTGACGGTTCTAGTAGCTTTTTATGATGATTTCGGACTTGGGCGTATGTTCGGAATGGGTTTTGGATAACCCGGGAGCGTTTCGGTGCCCAATATTGAAATAAGAGTTCCTTAAGTTCCTATTTGTGGTTTGGGACGTGTTTTTGTGTTATCGAGGTTCGAATGGAATTCTCAGACCGGGAATAGTTCCGTTATATCATTTATGAATTTCCTGCAAAATTTGGTATCATTCCGAGTAGTATAGGTCTATTCGGCGCATTGTTATCAAATTCAAGAACTTGAAGTTCTTAAGTTATGATTCTAGGGGTTTTGGGATGTGATCTTGATTTTTAGCACTGTTTTGAGTGGTCCGAAGGCTCGAGCGAGTCTGTAGTATGATTTGGGACTTGTTGGTATATTTGGACAGGGGCTCGGGTGTTCTTAAGTGCCTCCCGGACACCACACGAGGCCAAAAACCAGCTGAAATAGCTGCTGGTGCACCTGTTCTGGTGCACCGCAGGTGAGGTTTCCCAGTCGCAGGTGCGGGACTGCTCCTGCATCTCAGCCTCGCAGATGCAACCCCCCTAGCGGGCAGCCCATTTCTCGCAGGTGCAGACAAAGTTCCGCAGGAGCAGAGCCCCAGGTGTGGTCTCCTCTCCGCAGGTGCGAGCCTAGGCTTCCTCGTCAATTTTCGCAGGTGCGAGACCGCAGGTGCGGTCCTTGAGCTGCAGGTGCGGAACCACTGTCAGGCAGTGTGTTCCTTATATACGGTATTCTTCATTGTTTTCTTCATTCCTTCCTCCATTAGAACACTTTGAAAGCTTGGGAAAAGGGCTCCACGACCCAACCACTGAGAGGTAAGTAAATTATATTTCAAAGTTGTTTTAATTCATGAATTCTTAGTTAAGTTAACCTTCTTAATTAGTAAAAATCAAGAATTGGGTAGTAACCTAGGGCTTTCGGGAATTTGGAGAATTACCCGTCAATTAGCTATGAAATCAAGTAAAAATCATGCATTAACGATCCTTAGGTTATGGGTGAGTTGTTCCTTTGTGAATTTTAGGAATCCGAGCATGCGGGCTTGGAATGAATTTTGGGATTTCTTCAAGAATGATGGATTTACTAAATAAGTAGGAGAATTTCCATAATTTGAGCATAAATTGATGTATTTGTATAACATTCGGCTAGTTTCTAGTCCTTGGGTGTAGAGTTCGGAGTTTCGGGCGCGTTCTTGGTCCGGGGTGTAGATTCGACATGACGTGAGTCTACTTTCTAACCTTGTAAGAGGAATTGTCCTCCTAGGTGATTGAAATGCTATATGTGATAACTGTGGGGGCTACGTACGTACAAAGTGACGGGAGCCCGTACGTAGCGTCTATTACTATTATGTCCGGGTAGTTAGGCCCACATCGTGCCTTGTGTTTTACTTTATATGAATTATATGCTTAATAAATTAAATGTTACATGCGGCTTATTTCCCGAGGTCATGGAATTTGAGAAAACTTGTAAGGAATTGTTCACTGAAAAATAATTTAAAAAGGAATAATGTGTGTGCATGTGACCGCTTCGCAATTTACATTCCACGAGCGGAGTGTAATTTCCCCCACTCTTATGGGAAGGGGCCGTACGCCACGACGGATTGAGAGATGCACTTTTGGTTCGGGCTGTTCGATCCTCGGCAGTTCATAGAGAGGATTACTTTATGGCAAAGATGCACTTTTGGTTCGGTCCGTTCGATCCTCGGCCGTGCATAGATGTGAGTACTTTATGGAAAGGTGCACTTATGGTTCAGGCTGTTCGACCCTCGACAGTGCACATACATGACTTATGACTCCTGCCGGTTTTCCTTACCCTGCATGCGCATGATTTATTTGTTACTAAATTCATGGACATTGATTTGACAGATATTTGGGGGAAGGTGAAGTAGTAATTGTTTTATTCATTCCTAGTACTTCCTTGGATTTCAGTGCCTTATATATATTTGTTGCGTCACTTCCCTTACATGCCTACCGTTTCCATCATATTTTGTTAAATTATATTGTTGGACCTTAGTGAGTGTCATGTCGACCTCTCGTCACTACCTCTTCGAGGTTAGAAGGGATACTCATTGGGTACATATATATTTATGTACTCATGCTACACTTCTGTACTTAATTGTATAGGTTCTGAGGCTGGTGCATCTGGTTGTTGGACCGGAGCTTGATTTTTATTATATACGGACCTGACTTCACGGTGAGGTTCTTTCTCCTGGCGATCTCCGGTAGCACCATGGGTTTTTTTTTGTTGCTTATTTCCCGTCTATTTCCTTCAGACAGTGGGACTGTATATTATATCTTTTGTATATTCTGTTAGTATGCTGTAGGACTTGTGACACTAGTTCCTAGCACACACGTGATAGTTATTATGTATTTCGGGTTTGTATATATATATATATATATATATATATATATATATATATTGGCTCACGCCTCTTCATGATTGCTTTTGATTAAAAACTGGCTAATAATCCTTGTCGATTCATGTTTTAAGTTTTAAAAGAACTGAGTATATGTTGAAATGCTTAATTTAATAAGAAAGAACCCTTAGTAAATTGAGTGTTGGCTTTCCTGACCCCGCTGTTGGGCGCCATCACGACCTAAGATAGGATTTTGGGTCGTGACAACATGGTATCAGAACACTAGGTTCACGTAAATCTCACGAGTCATGGAAAAACCCAATAGAGTCTTGCAGATCGGTACAGAGACGTCTGTACTTATCTTCAGGAGGCTATAGGGTGTTAGGAAACCTCTCGTTGTTCTTACTCTATCGTGCAGTTGATGGTTTACTAAACTCATTCTTCTATTATCTCACAAATGGTAAGGACGCGTGCATCTGATGTTCGAGACCCGTGAAGGGACGCTACCTCCATTGTCCGAGGCCGTGGCAGAGGCCGGGGGAGGGTACCGACCCGCGGTAGGTGATGAGGGCGTCCCAGAGCTATTCCGATTTTTCCACTAGAGGACCCTATTACAGAGGAGCAGGACGAGGTGCCTCCAGCAGATCCTGCTCCAGTAGACTCATGACGGCGCCAGGCTTCCAGGAAGTCATGGGCCATATGATGAGATTTATGGACACCATGTCCCAGGCTGGTTTATTTCCAGCAGATCCTGCCACTTCTCAGGCAGGAGGGGGAGTCCTGATCCCTACTGCCCAAGCTACAGGCCAGACAACAGCATTACATTATACCCCGGATACACTGCCCGTGGGTGGGGTCCAGCCTGTTGCAGCAGCACTTGAGCCCAGACCAGCTGCGGACAGCGATCCGCAAAATCTATTGGATAGATGGACTCGATTGCACCCTCCAGTCTTTGGGGGTGAGCGAGGTGAGGATGCCCAGAATTTTGTGGACAGGTGCAGGGACAGACTGCACAACATGAGGATACTAGAGTCCCATGGAATGGATTTCACTACCTTTCAGTTGGAGTGTAGAGCTCGTAGGTGGTGGCAGTCCTATATTCGCAGCAGGCCAACAGATTCTCCTCCTGTCACTTCGGAGCAGTTCATGCAGATGTTTCTAGATAGATATATCCCACCCTCTGAGAGGGAAGAGCTGCGGTATCAGTTTGAGCGGCTAGAGCAGGGACAGATGTCAGTGACAGATTATGAGGCCAGATTTTCAGAGTTGTCTTGCCATGAACTCATGATACTACCTACTGATACAGAGAGGGTTCATAGATATGTGGCCGGGTTTCATCCAGGTATTAGGGCCACCATGGACCGAGAGGTGGAGATGGGTACTCCTTATCAGCTCGTGGTAGAGATTTCTCGCAGGATCGAGGGGTATCGGTCGAGGAGCACGGAGCAGAGGCAGCAGGACAAGAGGGCTAGATTCTCTGGAGATTTCATACCTGCTCCAGCTAGGGGCAGAGGTCAGTTTAGCAGTGGTCAGCCCAACATGCCTTTATATTCAGCACCTCCACCATCTCCCTAAGGTGTTCCAGCGAGGCCTCATTTCAGCTCCATGCCAAAGCGTTCCTACCATCCTCCAGCCATTCAGAGTTCACCCAGTGGTATTCCAGTCATGTGAGATCCTCCGACCCCTACTTCAGTGCTATGCCAGAGGGACATCGCCCTCCGGCCATTCAAGGCTCTTCTTCGGGGCAACAGACTATGGTACCTGGGAGTTGTTACGAGTGTGGAGAGCCAGGTCATATGAGGAGAAAACGCCCTAGGTTTTGGGGCAAGGCCGTACAACAGGGTTATCATCATATGGGTCCGACACCAATAGTCCGGCAACCTAGAGGTGGAGGACAGGTCGGCAGGGGTCGTCCTAGAGGTGGAGGCCAGTCAGGGGGAGGTCAGGTAGCTCCTGTTCACTCTGGTGGAGCTCAGCCTTCCGGTACTCCAGCTAGATTCTATGCCATTCCGGCTAGATTAGATGCAGTGGCCTCAGACGCCGTGATCACATGTATTATCTCAGTATGTGGTAGAGAGGCTTCAATATTATTTGATCGAGGATCCACCTATTCATATGTTTCAGCATTATTTGCTCATTTTCTGGATGCTCCTCGCGAGACCTTGGGTTCTCCTATATATGTGTCCACTCCTGTGGGCGATTTTATGGTGGTAGAATGGATTTATCGGTCTTGTGTGATCACCTTCTGTGGGTTCGAGACCAGAGCGGACCTTTTATTGCTCGACATGGTTGATTTTAAGATTATTCTAGGCATGGATTGGCTATCTCCTTATCATGCCGTGCTAGATTTCCATGCCAAGACAGTTACTTTAGCCATGCCCGAGTCGCCTAGGCTGGAGGGGAGAGGTTCCTCAGTTAGTGCAGCCAGCCGAGTTATTTCATTCATGGAGGCTCGGCATATGGTCGAGAAGGGTTGTCTGGACTATTTTGCTTATGTATGGGACACCACCGCCGAGTCTCCTATGATTTATTCAGTGCCAGTGGTTCGAGAGTTTGCTGATGTATTTCCTTCAGACCTTCCAGGCATGCCTCCGGACCGTGATATTGATTTCTGCATTGATTTAGCTCCAAACACCCAGCCTATATCTATTCCTCCGTACCGCCGAAGGAGAAGCTTGAGGTGTTTTTAGCTAAGGGGTTCATCAGACCGAGTGTATCGCCGTGGGGTGCTCCAGTTCTATTCGTGAAGAAGAAGGATGGGTCCACGCGGATGTATTGATTACCCCCAGTTGAACAAGGTTACCATTAAGAACAAGTATTCTTTGCCGCGCATCGATGATTTTTTTGACCAGTTGCAGGGTGCTCGTGTGTTTTCTAAGATTGATTTGAGATCGGGATATCATCAGTTGAAGATTCGGGCTTCAGATGTTCTGAAGACTACTTTTCGTACGAGATATGGCCATTATGAGTTCCTGGTGATGTTCTTTGGCTTGACTAATGCCCCAACAACATTCATGGACTTGATGAATAGGGTGTTCAGGTCGTATATTGATTCCTTTTTCATTGTATTCATAGATGACATCTTGATTTACTCACGTAGCCTGGGTGAGCACGAGCAGCATTTGAGGATTGTGCTCCAGACCTTGCGGGAACAGAAGCTTTATGCTAAGTTCTCCAAGTGTGATTTCTGGTTGGATTCCGGAGCATTCCTGGGGCATGTATTATCCGGAGAGGGTATCAAGGTTGATCCTCAGAATATCGAGGCAGTTCAGAGTTGGTCGCGTCCTACTTCAGCTACAGAGATCAGAAGCTCTTTGGGCATAGCAGACTATTATCGCCGATTTGTGGAGGGGTTCTCTTCTATTGCAACTCCATTGACCAGACTGACTCAGAAGAATGCCCCGTTTCGATGGTCCGACGAGTGTGAGGCGAGCTTTCATAAGCTCAAGACAGCATTGACCTCAGCACCAGTTCTAGTATTGCCTTCCGGTTCTAGGATGTATACATTATATTGCGACGCTTCGCGCATTGGCGTGGGGTGTATGTTGATGCAGGAAGGGAGAGTTAGTGCTTATGCTTCACGCCAGCTGAAGGTTCATGAGAAGAATTATCCTGTGCACAATTTGGAGTTGGCGGTGATTGTTCATGCTCTTAAGATTTGGAGGCACTACTTGTATGGAGAGTCCTGTGAGGTTTATACAGACCACCGTAGCTTGCAACACTTGTTCAAGTAGAGGGATCTTAATTTGAGTCAGCGTAGATGGCTTGAGTTGTTGAAGGATAATGATATCACCATTCTTTATCATCCGGGTAAGGCAAATGTGGTAGCAGATGCTTTGAACAGGAAGGAGGAGAGTATGGGTAGCTTGGCTTATATTACGGCAGAGGAGAGACCTCTACCCTTGGACATTCAGTCCTTGGCTAATCACCTGGTGAGATTAGACCTTTTAGAGCCCCGTCGAGTTTTAGCACATATGGTTGCTCAGTCTTTGTTATTTGGGGAGTTTAAGGCTCGGCAGTATGATGATCCGTGTTTGGAAAAGCTACGGGAGGCAGTGGTTCAGGGTAGGGCCAAGGAGGTTACTATTGGCGAGGATGGTGTTCTGAGACTTTAGGTCCGCTTATGTGTTCCTAATGTTGATGGCCTGAGGGAGAGGATTCTAGAGGAGGCACACAGTTCTCGTATTCTGTTCATCCTGGTGCTACGAAGATGTATCGTGATTTGAAGAAGCATTACTGGTGCATGCAGATGAAGAGGGACATCGTGGAGTATGTGACTAGCTGTCTTAATTGCCAACAGGTGAAGTATGATCACCAGAGGCCAGAAGGCCTACTTCAGCAGATGCCCATTCCTGAGTGGAAATGGGAGCGCATCACTATGGACTTCGTGGTTGGGTTGCCTCGGACTTTGCGGAAGGTTAACGCGGTTTGGGTCATTGTGGATAGATTGACCAAATTGGCGCATTTCATTCCAGTAGCTACTACTTATACTTCTGAGAGGTTAGCCAAGATCTACATTCGGGAGATAGTCCGGTTGCACGGTGTGTCAGTGCCCATTATATTAGATCGAGGTCCTCAATTCACCTCGCACTTCTGGAGAGCATTGCATAGTGAGATGGGCACCCAAATAGATCTTAGAACAATATTTCACCCTCAAACCGATGGCCAGTCGGAGCGTACAATTCAAATATTGGAGGACATGCTCAGGGCATGCGTGATTGACTTCGGGTGTCAGTGGGACCAGTTCTTTCCTTTGGCCGATTTTTCTACAATAATAGTTACCAGTCCAGCATCGAGATGGCCCCATTTGAGGCTTTTTATGGTCGGCGATGTCGTTCCCCTATCGGGTGGTTTGAGCATGGTGAGTCTAAGTTATATGGTACCGACCTGGTGAGGGATGCTTTGGAGAGGGTGAAGTTGATTAACGAGAGGCTCCACACAACACAGTCTAGACAGAAGAGTTACGCGGATCAGAGGGCGTGTGATGTATCATTTATGGAGAGAGACAAGGTTCTGTTGAAGGTCTCGCCGATGAAAGGTATTATGAGTTTTGGGAAGAAGTGCAAGTTGAGCCCGAGGTTTATAGGTCCCTTCGAGGTGTTGAGGCGAGTTGGGGAGGTTGCTTATGAGCTAGCCTTACTTCCCAGTTTATCAGGAGTTCAACTGGTCTTTCATGTATCCATGCTCTGCAGGTACCACGCCGACATATCTCACATGGTTGATTTCAACACTATTTAGTTGGATGAGAGGTTGGGCTACGAGGAAGAGCCAATTGCTATTATTGGTAGACAGGATCGCCAGTTGAGGTCCAAGAGATTTTTTGTAGTGAAGGTCCAGTGGAAGGGCCAACCAGTTGAGGAAGCGACCTGGGAGTCCGAGGAAGACATGCGGAGCAGATATCCGCACTTATTCATCACTTCAGGTATGGTTCTAGACCCATTCGAGGACGAACGTTTGTTTAAGAGGTAGAGAATGTAACAACCCGACCGGTCATTTTGCGTTATCGGACCCCGTTTCCCTAAATGAAACATCCCATAGTGGTTTATTGTGATTTATGACTTGCGGGGGAGGGTGGTCCGGGATTCGGAAGTGTTTAGAGTGCTATAGGAACACTTGGTTCCTTAAGGTTGGCCTTTAAGTCCAAGTTTGACTTTGGTCAACATTTTTAGTAAACGACCTCAGAATCGAGTTTCGACGGTTCCAGTAGCTTCGTATGATGATTCCGGACTTGGGCGTATGTTCGGAATGGGTTTTGGATAACCCGGGAGCGTTTCGGTGCCCAATATAGAAATAAGAGTTCCTTAAGTTCCTATTTGTGGTTTGGGACGTGTTTTTGTGTTATTGAGGTCTGAACGGACTTCTGAGACCGGGAATAGCTCTGTTATGTCATTTATGACTTTCCTGCAAAATTTGGTATCATTCCGAGTAGTATAGGTCTGTTCGGCGCATTGTTATCGAATTCAAGAACTTGAAGTTCTTAAGTTATGATTCTAGGGGTTTTGGGATGTGATCTTGAGTATTAGCGTTGTTTTGAGTGGTCCGAAGGCTCGAGAGAGTCCGTAATATTATTTGGGACTTGTTGGTATATTTGGACAGGAGCTCGGGTGTTCCGAGGTGCCTCCCGGACACCACACAAGGCCAAAAACAAGCTGAAATAGTTGCTGGTGCACCTGTTCTGGTGTCACCGCAGGTGCGGTTTCCCAGTCGCAGGCGCGAGACCGCTCCTGCGGTCTCAGCCTCGCAGGTGCGACCCCCCCAACGGGCAGCCCATTTCTTGTAGGTGTAGACAAAGTTCCGTAGGTGCGGTCTCCTCTCCGCAGGTGCGAGCCCAGGCTTCCTCGTCCATTTCCGCAGGTGCGAGGCTTTGCTCGCAGGTGCGAGACCGCAGGTGCGGTCCTTGAGCCGCATGTGCGGAACCACTGTCAGGCAGTGTGTTTCTTAAATACGGGATTCTTCATTGCTTTCTTCATTCCTTCCTCCATTAGAAAACTTTGAGAGCTTGGGAAAGGGGCTCCACGACCCAACCACTGAGAGGTAAGTAAATTCTATCCCAAAGTTGGTTTAATTCATGAATTCTTAGTTAAATTAACCTTCTTAATTAGTAAAAATCAAGAATTGGGTAGTAACCTAAGGCTTTCGGGAATTTAGAAAATTACCCGTCAATTAGCTATGAAATCAAGTAAAAATCATGTATTAACGATCCTTAGGTTATGTGTGAGGTGTTCCTTCGTGAATTTTAGGAATCCGAGCATGCGGGCCCGGAATGAATTTTGGGATTTCTTCAAGAATGATGAATTTACTAAATAAGTAGGAGAATTTCCATACTTTGAGCATAAATTGATGTATTTGTATTACATTGGGCTAGTTTCGAGTCCTCGGATGTAGATTTCGGAGTTTCGGGCGTGTTCTTGGTCGGAGGACTAGATTCGACATGAGGTGAGTCTCCTTTCTAACCTTGTAAGAGAAATTGTCCCCCTAGGTGATTGAAATGCTATATGTGATAACTGTGGGGTCTACGTACGTACAAAGTGACGAGAGTCCGTACGTAGCGGCTATTACTATTATGTCCGGGTAGTTAGGCCCACATCATGCCTTGTGTTTTACTTGATATGAGCTATATGCTTAATAAATTAAATGTTACATGCGGCTTATTTCCCCGAGGTCATGGAATTTGAGAAAACTTGTAAGGAATTATTCACTGAAAAGTAATTTAAAAAGGAAGAATGTGTGTGCATGTGACCGCTTCGCAATTTACTTTTCGCGAGCAGAGTGTGATTTCCCCCACTCTTATGGGAACGGGCCGTACACCACGACGGATTGAGAGATGCACTTTTGGTTCGGGCTGTTCGACCCTCGGCAGTGCATAGAGAGGATTACTTTATGGCAAAGATGAACTTTTGGTTCGGGCCGTTCTATCCTCGGTCGTGCATAGATGTGAGTACTTTATGGAAAGGTGCACTTATGGTTCGGGCCGTTCGACCCTCGACAGTGCACGGACATGACTATCTTATGACTCCGACCGGTTTTCCTTACCCTGCATGCGCATGATTTATTTGTTACTAAATTCATGGACATTGATTTGATAGATATTTGGGGGAAGGTGAAGTAGTACTTGTTTTATTCATTCCTAGTACTTCCTTGGATTTCAGTGCCTTATATATATTTGTTGCTTCACTTCCTTTACATGCCTACCGTTTCCATCATATTCTGTTAAATTATATTGTTGGACCTTAGTGAGTGTCATGTTGACCTCTCATCACTACCTCTTCGAGGTTAGGCGGGATACTCACTGGGTACATATATATTTATGTACTCATGCTACGCTTCTGTACTTAATTGTACAGGTTCTGAGGCTGGTGCATCTGGTTGTCGGACCGGAGCTTGATTTTGATTATAGACGGACCTTACTTCACGATGAGCTGCTTTATCCTGGTGATCTCTGGCAGCACCATGGGTTTCTTTTGCTTATTTCCCGTTTATTTCCTTTAGACAGTGGGACTGTATATTATATCTTTTGTATATTCTGTTAGTATGCCTGTAGGACTTGTGACACTAGTTCCTGGCACACACGTCATGGTTATATGGATTTTGGGTTTGTATATATCTATTGGCTCACGCCTCTTCATGACTGCTTTTGATTAAAAACTGGCTAATTATCCTTGTCGATTCATGTTTTAAGTTTTAAAAACTCTGAGTATATGTTGAAATGTTTAATTTAATAAGAATGAACCCTTAGTAAATTGAGTGTTGGCTTGCCTGACCTCGCTGTTGGGCGCTATCACGACCTAAGATAGGATTTTGGGTCGTGACAATATTCTCTTTTGGTTCGAACCAAAACTGGTTCAAGATTTGATTTTGAGTACTATTTTATCTATATTCGCCTTTTTATGTGAGAATCTACCTATTTTTGTCGATTTCTTTTACTTGCCGTAAATTAGAGTTTCAGATCCTTTTTAATCGAACCAAATCTGGTTCGATTCTATGTTCTCTTTTGAATAATTTCCTGTCTATGTTCATTTTATGCAATATGTGATTTTTTGCCTTTATTTTATGCCGATTTTGTGTATTTTTACCTAAAACTAGGGTTTCAAATTTTTCTTACTTACTGATTTAAGTGCTTGCCTTTTTAGTGTTTCAATTAATTATTTCCATGTTTATGTATTCAACTCTTACACTATTTAAACCCCTCCCCACTCCCCTTTGATTAAGTTTGAAGTTCGAAAAATTCCTTAAGATCACTACAAAAACTAAGGATTTTGCCTTTCATTCTTGAATAAAAACGTGTTCTGTATTTTGATTTCTGGCCGGGTTTCTTCTTTGTTTTGTGATATTCACAATATCGTTGGATTTCCTTCTTCCTTGCTTCATCTTAACTGGTGAGTTATTAGACCTTTGTCGTTTCATTCTGATTTCTGTTAATGTGTTACTTCAATTAGACTATGTTATGCTATTACATTTGTAGTTTGAGACATGCTTAAATCTACTTTGAGTCTATTAATTCGATTCTGTTTAACCCATATGTCACTAATAGTAATCTCTTGAAGTTTAAGTTTGTTATTTGATCATGTTCTCATATCTCTTGCTATAGAATAGTTAACTATGTATAGATGTATGCATTAATGGTTGGCGGGTCTCTTTGTATGTGTTGTCCGGAAAGAGGAGGACTCAATGATTATTCGTTCGCCGGAACCAGAAGTTAAAATTTTGGTAGATAGGGATCCCGTAAAAACTTCGTTCGAGGAATGGGCCAGACCGGGTCATTTCTCAAGAACAATAGCTAGAACCTCAGGAACTATCCTTTCCGGCTGCCCCCTCCCCCCTGGCTTTGCCCTTGGGTTTGTCAACCAACCTGGCATGTTCAGACCGGGGCGCCTCGAATTTTTCCATGTCTCCCGAAGAATATTAAGAGCTACAAGTTTGTTTGTTGAATCTACTATAATGTGACATGTTTGATGTTGTTTTCATCATAGTTTGACAACTCTAATAACTGCCCTAATTAGTTTTTAGCCTATCATGATCTATTGCTAATTGGTTTCTTCTTATGACACTAGTTTCTACACTTATCTAATCCGGATCCTCTGTTATCACTATAAATCTGTCTTATGACTTGCCTTGTTAGCATGTGATTGAGTTTATTTCCTAAAACTTGACCAAGTCTGTCGAAGTTCAAGCATGTATGTTGTTTGTTTATATATGTAATTATGTCCTTCAGTGGATCTCCTAATCCCATTCTACTCCCCTGGTCCTTCTGAATTCTCATTCTTATCCGGTTGAAAGCGAATATTATTTAGGTTCCGTCCTTTGATCTCCCTAGTATCAGCACTGCTCAGGGTTCCTACGAGACCCTTGTGAACTCTGACACACTAGGACCTGATCCCTAGTCTTGTCCTGAACTGTTTCTGATCAACCTCTCTAGTGTAAGAACTGCCTTGGGCCCTTGAAGCCCTTTGGAACTCTGACACACTAGGGTCCTGGGTTCTGTATGCTCAACCTTGATATATGTCCAATGGGTGAATCTCTCTAAATATGGTTATTTTGTATTTATGAGCAAGAGGTTTTAGAGCTGTTGTGATTTGAATCAGGCTTGGCCTGTCCATGTGTATTTGGGCCTGCTGTAGGCTCCCTATAGTTATATCTATTATGTAATTTACTACATTCAATTATGGTCAGTAATAATTAATTGTAATAACAATTCTAGGGTGTTAGTGAAATTGAGAAGGGGTTCTTATTTTACATTTGCAATAAAGTTGGGTAGAAATCCTGCCTATAGGTTCAATATTGTGTTGTTAAATGTTGTATGTTAGAAATCATGCATATAGGTACCTTATTATGTTCAGTCATCATATGCTAGCAGCCATGCCCATAGGTACAATGCTTGGTTCAATGATGTTCTATTTTTGCTTGTTAGAGACCATGCCTATAGGAAATGGTATGATTCAATATATGTGTAGAATCATGTTTTATATTGTTCTGTTCACGGTTTATAGAACTCATGTCTATAGGATCTAAAATTGGATTAATTGTAGAAAGCATGCCTATAGGTTTGAATCAATATAATTTCCGCCCATTTATTCATAAGTTTCCATACACTGCGTTGTTACCCTCACTAGAAAGTATGCCTATACGATTAAAAAAATTAATTCTGGATATGTTTATGTGATTGCCACTGTTTATTATCGCATAAAACACCTAGATAAATGCTAGTAAGCTTAATCTCATTATGCTAAAAAACAGTAGGCAAACTTATGTAAGTTTGGCAATCGCACTAAGAAACTGGGTTTGCGCATGACTGTCTGCTCATTCCTTCAATATCACATAGAGATCTTGCCTATAGGATTCTACTATTTAATTAATTAAAATATGTCAAAATGTTATGTGCATTTGATGTCTATATGCGGAGGCTAACTTGAGCCCATACTTGCTTCTATTTGAAATTCCTAAACTGTTTTTTGTATGTCGCTTAGTATTTTCTTTTTTGAACAGCAAGAGTTATGGTCTAGAACCACCTTGAAATAGAGGTCCAGATGCCTCCTGGACCATAGTCCTGGGACGGGTAGTGCACGCATAGGGTACAACTTAGAATTGACTAGAGCGCTTTAGATGAACAACTTAAAGATAGCAATCGGTTAGCAGGAGATGATAATCTATGCTCGCTGAATAATATGAGTAACACCCCGTAGTGAGGGAGTTAAAGTATTATTTATGTTGCATGGGGTGATCCTTTAGGCTAAAAAACTTAGGACCTCCCATTTCTGTTTAAAGTAATTCTTTCATTTGCAAATAAGTGCCCTAACACACCTTCATCCGTTAGGTGGAGACTCTATCTTTTAATACCCTTCCTTTAAAAGAGTTTTCACATATCGAAACCCGATTTCGTGAGAAAAAGGGGCGCGACACATAAAACATCCTAACATGTTCTTCAGTATGAAGAGGTTTTTGAAAC
This sequence comes from Nicotiana knightiana, assembly GCA_005239525.1. Lineage (NCBI taxonomy): Eukaryota > Viridiplantae > Streptophyta > Magnoliopsida > Solanales > Solanaceae > Nicotiana > Nicotiana knightiana. Next base: position 64,033 of record ML389158.1, read on the forward strand.
CTTCGACTGCGTCTGGTTGCAGAGGAGGGATTTATTTTGGCCATGGTGTGAAGGGTTGTTTGAAAGAGAATAAGGAGAGTATTGGAGAAGCTGGGTTTTTATCGAAGATTTTGAAAGGAGCGAAAAGACGCCTTGTTAATGGAAAGTCTGAGTTCAGACGAAAGTGATGGTTCAGAAGTGACTGATTGGCGGTACTTGAAATAATGACATTTACACAGAAAAGTAATTAGGCCACGCATAAGGAAGGAAATAAAATATTCTAATACAAGGTAAAATATTTTAAGTACTCATAAAATATTTGATTTAAAAATTTGGCACAATGCCAATCTTTTTTCGGAGAAGGAAAAATATTTCTTCCAAAAGCGGTTTTGTAAAAATATCAGCAAGTTGAGAATCAGTACTAATAAATTCTAAAACAATATCACCTTTTGCTACATGATCACAAATAAAATAATGTTTAATTTCTATATTCTTTGTTCTAGAATTATGCACAGAATTCTTTGATAAACAGATAGCAGTGGTATTGTCACTACATAGGACTAGAAGTAAGAGATAAATCATAGTTAAGAAGTTGATGCATGATCCACAGAACTTGTGTACAACAACTTCCAACGGCTAGGTATTCTGCCTCAGTCGTTGGTCGTGCAACACAATTTTGTTTCTTGCTGTGCCAAGATACTAATGCATTTCCTAATAATTGACATGTCCCACTGGTACTCTTCCCGTAGATCTTGTCTCCTGCAAAGTCAGCATCTGAAAAGCCTCTTAGAGAAAATTGTTAGAATGTCATACCATAGTCCTAGATCAGATGTACCAATTAAATATCTAATAATTCGTTTAACAGCAGAAAGATAGGATTCCATAGGAGCCGACTGAAATCTAGCACATTTGCATACGCTAAATATAATATCCGGTCGACTAGTAGTTAGATATAATAGAGATCCAATCATTCCTCTGAACATGGTTTCATCAATCATTTTTCCATTGCTGTCTTCATCTAGCATCGTAGCTGGACTCATCGGGGTCCCAATTGCTTAAGAATTTTCCATGCCAATTTTTTTATAAGCTCCTTAGTGTACGTGGTTTGGCTAATGAAAATCCCTTTAGGAGACTTCTTGATTTGAAGTCCAAGAAAGAAAGTCAGTTCACCCATCACGCTCATTTCAAATTCTCCTTTCATGGAAAGAGCAAATTCTTCACAAAGAACAAAGTTAGGGCTACCAAAAATAATTTCATCTACATAAATTTGAGTAATAAGATTACCTGAACTGGATTGCTTAATGAAAACAGTTGTATCGATATTACCTCATTTGAGACCTTGATTTAGAAGGAAGGAACTTAACCTTCCATACCATGCTCTAGGGGCTTGCTTGAGACCGTACAAGGCTGTAGTCAACTTGTATACATGATTTGGAAATGTGGCATTTGCAAAACCAGGTGGTTGCTTCAGATATACTTCTTCAGAAATATAACCATTAAGGAACACACTTTTAACGTCCATTTGAAATAACTTCAATCCTTTGTGAGCAGTGAAGGCAAGTAGTATTCGAATGGATTCAAGTATTGCCACAGGAAAAGGTTTCATCATAGTCGATTCCTTCCTGTTGAGAATAGCCCTAAGCCACCAATCTTGCTTTATTCCGAACAACTTGACCTGATTTATTTAATTTGTTTCTGAAGACCCACTTAGTTCCAACAACAGAAGAATTTTGAGGCTTTGGAAATAATTCCCATACTTTATTTCTTTCATACATATCTAATTCTTATTTCATAACATTTATACAATGAGAATCTTTGAGAGCTTCATCCACTTTCTTGGGCTCAATTTGAGAAATGAGAGCTACATGAGATTTGTTCTTTTGAGACCTTCTTGTAGTTATTCCCTCCTGTAGATCTCCTATAATGAATTTGTGAGGATATTCCGGTTCACTCTTCCATTCATTTGGAGTATTTAATGGAGGCTATCTTTTTTCGATAGTCGACTGATTTGGTTGAGGTAGGTCAAGATCTTCTGGTGGTGTTTCAGCTGGTTGAACTTGTTGCTCAGCTGACTCAGTTTGATGGTCCTTACCTACAATAACAGACTTAGGAGCACAAGAGTTTCCCTCATCTTCAGGAATATGTTCATTCCTTGAGCGAGGGTTGGTATCAACAAAAACAACATAAATAGATTCTTCAATACACAAGGTTCTCTTATTATGAACTCTGTATGCTCTACTTGTGGGAGAGTAACCAAGAAATATACCTTCATCACTCTTAGGATCAAACTTATCCAGATTGTCCTTCCAATTGTTGTGGATAAAGAATTTGCATCCGAAGGGGTGAAAGTAGCTGATATTTGGTTTCTTACCATTCCGCAGTTCATAGGAGTCTTTTTGAGGATTGGTCGAATCAGACATCTATTGATGATGTGGAATGTTGTACTCACAGCTTCCGCCCAGAAATGATGAGGTAGAGAGTTTTCCACAATCATGGTTCTTTCCATATCCTACAGAGTTCTATTTTTACGCTCTACCACTCCATTTTGCTGTGGTGATCTTGGTGAAGAGAAATTGTGAGAGATTCCTTGATTATTGCAGAAATTTTCAAAAGCTCTGCTTTCAAATTCTCCTCCATGATCACTTTTGATAGTGGAGATGTAGTAACCTTTTTCTCGTTGAACCTTCTTACAGAAAACTTCAAAATTCTTTAGAGCATCATCTTTATGACTAAGAAACATAACCCAGGTAAATCTAGAGAGAAATCATCTATAATAACAAAAGCATATTTCCTACCTCCTATTCTAGAAGTTCTAGTAGGGCCAAATAAATCTATATGCAGCAATTGAAGAGGTTTAGAGGTGGAAACAATATGTTTGCCTTTGAAAGAAGAACGATTTTATTTTCTTTTGAAAAATCTAGTTTTGGGAGACCAATAACAAGATCATATTTAGACAGTTTTTGAATAGTATGCATGCTTGCATGGACAAGTTTTCTATGCCAAATCCAGGGATCTTCAATCACGGAAGTAAGACAAATTTGATCCCCAAAATTTTCTAAGTTTTTGATAGTGTAGACATTTCTGTCTCTATTACCTGAGAGAATGATTATACCTGATTCGTCTTCTATAAACCAGCCATGTTTCTTAAAACGAACCTCATAATCGTTATCACATAGTTGACTGATGCGGAGTAGATTATAGCCAAGTTCATCAACCAGGTAAAATTCATCTACATCACATGTTGAGCTTAAAGGAACTTTTCCAACACCAATTACATTTCCCTTGGATTTGTCTCCAAAAGTAAATGTTCCTCCATCTAGCTTAGTGACTTATTTGAATAGTTGTTTGTCACCTGTCATATGCCTGGAACACGCGCTGTCGAGATACCATTTTCCTTTTCGATTCTTCTTGTGGTGTTCCTGCAAAACAAGATTCCTTATTTTTAGGTACCCAAGCCTACTTAGGCCCTGAATGGTTAGAGTGCTGAGTGTTAGTTTGCTTTGAAGTCTTGGGTCTCAAGACCCATCTCCTGATATCTTTGAACCTGCAATGATTTGAGGTATGACCTCTTTTACCACAATTGAAGCAAGATGAGCTGTTAGAGTTACCAGCACCTCTTTCAGCTCTAATTCTGTTCTTGCAATTATTAGTACTATGGCCATTTTTACAACAAAGAGAACAAGCAGGAATTTTCTGTTTGTGACGAGAAGTCTTATTTGGCTTGACTGGACTTACACTCGTGGTCTTTTTCAAGTCATTCAATTGAAGCTTAAGTTCATTTACTTCATTTTGAAGCATATCACGCTCAATTTCGCGCACTTCTAGTTTCAAAGCCTAGTCTTTCTTCTCTCTCTTGATTCCTCTCAGCTCATTTACTACTATTTCTATGTCTGCAAGAGCAATATCAACAAATTCTTGAATTTCATAACAATTAGGGAATAAAAGGGGTACGTACCTCACTGGTTCCTTCATCTGCCATAGGACGAGGTTCTCTTGAGTCGTCTTCCTCATCATTGTTGTCTGTCATCAGTCCAAGTTCTCCTGAATCTTCATTTTCACTTATAGCCATGAAACATATGTTAGAAATTTCCTCGTGATCAGATTCTTCCTCATCACTCCAAGCTCCAAAAGCTTTCTTCTTTTGCATGTTTTTGCTGAGATTCTTTTTTAGTTCAAGACAATCAACTTGAATGTGACCAAACTTTCCACATTTATAGCACCTTCCATCATTTTTATTAGCTTCATTGCTCATCCTTCCTTTCCTGAAGTTAGGCTTCCCTCTTCTATTATTCCTGTTTCTTCTCATCATGCTAGTTACGACTTGAGAGAGCATTGCAATGTTTTCATATTGTTCTCCTCCTTCTTCTTCCTCTTCATTTTCTGGTCCAGCCACATTTGCTTTGAAAGCAACCGTTTTATTCTTCTTTTGAATTCATCTATCCAGATGAGTTATCTCAAAAGCAATTAGATCACCTCTGAGTTCATCATAAGAAATTTTGTCCAGATCTTGACATTCCAAAGCAATAACCTTTGGCTGCTAAATAGTAGGTAAGCTTCTGAGGATCTTTCTAACATGTTCGCCACTTTTGATAGGTCTACCAAATTATTTGAGATCTCCAAGAATTTTGCTGAACCTGGAAAACATTTCTTCTATAGATTCACCATCCTTCATTTTAAATAACTCGTAGTCCGAACCAAGAGATTTATCCTAGTCTCTTTCACTTTGTTGGTTCCTTCATAAGTGACCTCCAGTTTGTCCCACATTTCTTTTGCAGTTTTGCAACTTGATATATTTTCATATTCTTCTCCATCGATAGCATTGTACAGTAGAGTTTTTTCTTTTGCATTAACAATTATGACAACAGCTTGTTCATCAGTGTAATCATCCAAGTCAAGAGGATCAGTTGATATGATGACTTGACCATTTGCATCCTTCTTAGGAGGAATTGGAAGATTTACCTTTTTGATCATACGCCATACTTTGATGTCATATGACACAGTATACGTTTCCATGTGCACTTTCCCGTGAGAGAAGTGCTGCCGTTGAAGTAGGGAGGTCGAACCTAAGAGGTTCCTTCTTGAAATAGAGCACCAACAACAATATTAGATCCCATGATCTTTTCCTCACTAGCGGTTAAGAAAAGATTGTGAGCCTTGCTTTGATACCAATTGAAATGTGGGACAAACTGGAG